>LLEY01000250.1:0-68735 GCA_001414485.1 Calycina herbarum | reverse complement strand
GAGGACGGAATTATCAGTATAATACAAGGAGGTGCTAGATGTGATGTGATGTGACGAATCTTTGGATATGTTTGTTTGAGCGAGACTTGGCTTTCTTGAGTATTTAGAAACTCCCTGAGAAGAGTTAGAAGAAGCAAGAAATCAGTTTTGCCATCCTTCTAGACGCTTTTCGAGTAATCGTGTAGATCGTCTTGAGTATATCAATTGGACCCTAGGGAGAGAACAAAGTTAAGAGTGCAAGTCAAGCGAGTAGATAGACAAGGTAATGGGGTAAACTTGACATAAGAGACTGGGAACTCAACAGTCATAGCAATGGAGGGAGTAAACCTGACACCGAGATGGAGAATTGGCAAGTCATGGCAAAGTAAACATTTAAAAATAAATTTTGTGTCATTGCGAGTAGCTTATCTAGAGCTTTCAAGCAGCAACCATGATTTGTGTAATCAAAATGAGTTAACCAAACCCAAAGACCACCAGGCAAAGCTCGCTGGGCAATTACCCTGTCTGGCCTGGTTGACCTGTAGCCTGGTGGTTGTGAAGTGTTCCATGAAGCAGTGGATTGGGTCGCCATAGATGGTGGCTCAAAATTATGTGGATTCGTGACAAATTCCTACATTTTTCATACCCAGAGGGTCGCTGCGGGCATCACTTTCGTAATTTTTGCTCATAACTCCATCCCAAGGTCGCTAAAATCAAGCCCCTTTCGAGATTCCCGAGGTTAAGAGGGACCATCGTCATCCGCTATATCGTCAGGCTGATCATTACTCTCCACGTCATTATCACCATTCGTTGGAGGAGGCGCCTGACCAAGAGCCGCCAACCGCTCTTGTTCTTTCTTTTCTCGAAGCGCTTCGGTCTCCTTGCGTAGTTTCTCCATATTCCAGGTCTCGTCTTCTTCATCGTCGTCCCCATCGTCTTCGTCTCCACTAGCATTCCAGTCGCCCTTCTCGAACATGGCACGACCAGTAGCCTCCTTGGCAAGTTGTGCTTGGTTCTCGGCAACCTTTTTATCCATTCGCTCGGCTTTCCATTTCGCAAATGTCTCTGGGGTGACGGGAGTTAGGGTTCCAGTGAGTTTGTGTCTTTCGTTTTCGAGGAAGTCTTCGAGAGTAAGTGTTTTGAGGGGGGATTTGTCCAACAGAGCTTTCTCTGCTGCTCGCTGTTCTTTTGTTTTCAGAACGAATCTAAAAATAATGTCAGTATTATCCAGAGACCAAGAATTTGAAAAACTAACCCTGGAGGTAATTTGTGCTGGTACATGCATTTATCTCCTCCATTCGGACATGTCCAGAACCAACCATATTTACCCTCTTCTACAGCATCGATGAAAAATTTGCAGACTTTTTCAGTCGTAGTTTTCTGGTTGCCCTTCTTGGAGAGAACGACTTGTCGCAGTTTCTCTTCGTCCCAATCGTCCGAGGTTTCCTGTTTCCTGGTAGCCTCTTCCTCCTCTCGAGTATCTTGGTAAAGATCCTTCTTCTGGCCCTTGCGCTCGACATTGAGATCGTGTGAGAACTTGCACTTCCGTCCCTTTTCGCAGTGGCCCTTTTTGTAGAATTGACATAGTACGGTCTTTGGATCGACTCCGAAAGGAACCTTTTGGGCTTGAACTGGTTTGAATAATTCTGCGGCTTCCTTGGCGGCAGCTTCAGAGGCAGCCTTCTCCCTCTCCCTCTGTGCCTTTTCCGCAGCCTTTTTCTTTTCCTCGGGGGTTCCACCAGCATTTGCTGATTGCGTCATACGAGCAATCTCCTTTTGTTTTTGCGCGCCCTTCTTGTTTTTCATTCCGAAGGTTCGGTCCTCGACCATCTTGGTGCCGGAAACCTTCTTGCTTCCCCCCTCCTTCTGCTTGTCGCCTTTCTTTGGAGGCATCTTTGCGGATTGTATGCGATGGTAGAGGTTGTAAAGGGAAAGATTGGTTGAGGAATTATGCGTGTCTCGACGCGATCAAACACAGCTTCCTAAAGGACCAGAAATGACTGTGGTGGGTGGCTAGAAGATGCTGAATTGTCGTGAGAATTAGTTGACGAAAGATGCGCGGCGAGCTGGAAACGAGTTCAAGAAGTTTGGTGGGGAAGATCACGTGTGAATAGCAAAGAGTGGTCATTGGCTGGTTAGCGACCGGCTTAAAGTTGGCAAGGCTCCGGGGCATGGGGAGTTGAAGCTCGTAGCAAGCTGGCCTCATTCGCGATTCTGAAGCCAACACGCAACCTCGAGCTATTATCATTCAATTGATGTAGCCAAATCCACAAAGGTACGTCCGCGCAGTTTTAATATATCAATTGACTCGAATGACATTTTCTAACTCCTACTTAGTCCAAACCACCGCCAGCTATTACGTGGCCTTCCATCTTCCAAACAACATCCCCAAAACACCACTCTTTCCACGAAGCGCATTCACGATGATTTCCGACGATGATCTCTACAGACTCGCCATCGTTCTCGGCTCCATCGCTATGATGCTGATTGTTTTATACCACTTTTTGGAAGTCAACTCGGACGAGGAAACTGCAGATGGAGGAAAGACGCGGGTTGCTCAGACAGACGCAAAGTTAGCTTCGATATCGAGGTGAAGATGGAGAAAGGAGCAGTGGATATTTGGAGGAAGGGAAGCGGAGGCATGGGAGGAAGGAGCTACACCCCAATGGTCCATTCACATTCTCGCCATGGTGGACTTGGGGAAGCATAACTGGCGTTACGGTGCAATTCTCAAGGGATTGTATAAGATTATTGCTATGGGAGGGTGTACAAAATACAGAGGCATCTGCCCAAAAGTTTTATGATTCAGCTTCCATCTTGGGTTGGGCGAGAGTCAGAAGTCGCATACAATGAATCACCTACCTACGGATCATGGTATCTGTCAATGGTTGGAGTGATACAGTGATACATAAGAACAGGGTGATTCGCCAGTTCAGTTCTACAACAATCCTTGCCTCTAATCATTTTGACCCGTTGTTTGTATCGTATTGTACAGTAACAAGCTATTCTTCTCCGTGAATAGGTATAGGTGGAGGTTGAGTTGGCCTTGACCAGGCTATTGATAGATTTACACGTGACCCTGCATGAGTCAAAGAAATGCGCTAGACCCAAAACAAATCCCGCCCCTTCTTTATCTGCGCGTCTTGCAAACCGACTCCCCATCAACCATCTACAACCCAACAATCAAGCAACTCTTTCAAGTATTCGATTCTACACGCTTCTCCTTGATTCAAGGACTTTGACAAACAACTCCATTTAATCGCGCGCTTCTTCCAACTTCGGAGCCGCCCTTTACTGCCACCTTTTCGAGTCGCGTTGCGCAACACAGCCTCATTTTCCGCGATCAACAGCGCATCGTCTCGAGACTCAACCCGCCTTCTCCCCATCACTCCGCACACTTCGATCGACTCTACGCGTTCTTCGAAGCATATTCTCCTGATCATCCTCTTTTGATCAACCCCACCAACCCCTCAAAACAAGTCGACAAGTTTCTACTCCACGCCATCAACATGTCTGGAAAACTTGATCAATCTCTCGATGAGATCCTCTCCTCCTCCACCCGCCGCGCATCAAGAGGAGCTAAAGGTGGTGCTGTCGGTCGCCGAACCAGACGTACAGCAAAGCCAGCCATCCCTACACCTGTCGGTGGTGTCAAGAAGCCTCAACGAGGAGCAAAGAGTGTTGCCAAGGCAATCCCAACGGGTCCATCAGGTGGAAGTGGTGAAAGCAAGATTATGGTTAGCAACTTGGTAAGTTTTCGTCCCTCCCTTCTCGGTCGCATATCACTAACATGAATACAGCCAAAGGATGTTACGGAAGCTATGGTTAAGGTATGTTACCAGTGAGGCATTACAGCCCTTGGACTTTTGTCGAAATTTCCACCCTCCCGAGGCGCATCCATGATCCGTCGACGTGATCTCGAGTCTCGGTTTTCCGAGTATGAATAAATTGTTCGTGGGAGCAGCCCGAACACTAGCTCCTTCTCTGTTCCTGCTTTCAATCTCCCATGAAGCATTAGCAGATTGAAGTTGAGCCTTTCGCAGTCTTGCATATAAACTATGATTCGTTTGGAGGTAGCCTGGCAAGCACCATCCCAGAACATAGTGCAGACATAGACATTTTGTGGTACTATTGTATCTTTTTTTGTGGAGAGGGTGTCCCAAAGCATTACAGCGAGCGTAGCAGTGGGTCAAGCAGCAGCAGCACAGCATATATATCTATCTCTTCGGAAACTACTCGAACTCGATGTTTCCAAAAAGTAAATCAGCGCGATCAACCTCTCGCTGTCAACGACAATTCGGTGTCAAAATCACTTCCACACCATCTCCAAACACCTTCAGCATATACCCACCAAGTTCGACAATCCTCAACGTCGATGCATTACGACCTGGCCTTTCTACGACCCCATCGATAACCAACTGTTTCAAAGTTTGCACGTCAGAAATCGCTGACAGATCTACTAATGCCTGCTGCTCGCTCGCTGTTACCCGTGGTGTTCCTGGTGGCCGAGACCGAGATGTATTCGCGATTGTTTTTCCTTTCGTACCGAACGTCATGCCGAGATCCGCTCATTACCATCGTGGTATACCGAAAGCCAGATCACTAACCAGACTTTGGATAAATAGGAATATTTTGTAAAGGCCGTTGGTCCAGTCAAGAAAGTTGAAGTTTCATACGGACCTGGAGGTGTCAGCCGTGGTATCGCCACCATCTTCTTCGCTCGACCGGAATCAGCTGCTAGAGCTGTCGAGACCCAAAACGGAGTCCAGGTTGATGGGAGAAATATGAAGGTATGTCGTGTCGTTCAAGTTACTGTACCACCTGCTAATGAATACTCGAAAGATCGATGTTATCCTCGATGCTCGACGTGCTGCTGCCATCCCACCTCCGAAGGGTCTTGGTGACCGTATCACGTAGGTCAACCTCTTGTGAATGCTTGAAGATTTCTAACATGTCTAAAGCAGCCAACCAAAATCCCTGCCGAAATCCGCAGCTGTCACCAAGGGTACCAGTGCAACACGCGGAAAGTCCGCTCGTGGACGTGGTGGAAAGGCAAAGAATGGTCGCCCTGCCAAGAAGACAGCTGAAGAGCTCGATTCCGAGATGGCAGATTACTTTGGAGGAGCAAATCCCGAAGGCGCCGCAGCTGCTGCTCAGCCTGCTGCTAACGGCAATGGAGACGCTGCTATGGATGACGAGATTCTGGTAAGTTGGTCGGGATTTGTCTTGCACACCCGAGATGGGCTAACGATGATACAGTGAATATGATTGGTAGTACATTTGGTCTTTGAGGGAGGAATGATTTCAAAATTTGACGTGCGACGCTTCCTTTTACAACACAACACAAAAACCTTCTACGCATGTATTACTGCCCGACATGCGAGTCGCCTCGAGACTGCATCTTTTTTCTTTGTCACTTTCATGGGGGAGGGCACACCTTGCGCTCGTCTAATGGCTTTTTCGTACCGGAGTTTTTAATTCGGTACCCATCGAGATTGTATTTTGAGGAATCGAAGGTTGAGCGAGTAGCGAATGGAATGGAACATATCGAAGCGATCCTAATTTACCTCTGTTCCCGATATTTTTTCGGCGTGTCACCTCTTCAACTTTTTACCTCACCTGCGATGAGCAGGAATCACATTCATCCTGCTTGTCTTGTCCAGCGAGATTCGCGGAAACACTTCCAATTGATAGCAATTGGAGACTGGAGATACACGGTCGTCGGCAATAGCAAAGCGTGGTACACGTCCTCTAGCTGTCAATATCAAACGGTTCGACTGTGACAATTAATTGTCCCAACACCGTGCCTGCCATAAAAGCAGTACTGCATACACAACCATGAGCCTTCACATGATTTCCACGACCACTTTGAAAATGTCTTTCCGCATCCTCGGTGGAACGCTCCTTCCTTCCACTGTGCTATAACAGAACCGGTCAGACGCGCCTTCTTTGATTGCAACACATGCTGCTACCTACTATCTCCCCGTGGCTCCTTCTATTGTGGCCATCAGAACCTTCCTCTCAAATTCAGGCTCGTCTTCTGTCACCACTTCCTCTGCCATGCAGCATTGCCCACCCACATGTTTAATCCTCAATCATTATCTATAATCCGCCTTGACTGGAGATGCCCTAAACCCCCCGACGTGAGACTTTTATCCGTCAACGGCCTTGCAACACGGAAGTAGCAGTTAGCCACATTTCCGAGACCATTGGTGCAAAAACTCCTTTCAGATGACGCCGATACTGTCTTGCACCCGGATTTAGATCATCGTGAGATGTAAATATTTTGATGAATTTGATGCTAACATGTTTTAGATAGACCTTCGTGCGAAACCGCTATTTTCTATTTACCTGTCTATGGGGCATTTTCGATTTCCACTCACTGCGTTTGGGTCCGTTAGGTTTGCTAATGATTTCGCGGGTTGTGAAGGTAGGCTGTCGAGTGACTTTTGAAGGTTGGCTTTGAGTGAGTTTCTTTTTTCGGCCCCTGGTTTATGCGGCTCCTTCCTTTTTACTTTCAGTCTTGCTCTTTTGCCACGGCAGGTCTACGCGGTCAACGTCGAGGTAAGAGAAAAGGAGCGACCTCGTAGTTAACCTAAGGGACAAAGTCAGAGAAGGAGCCACTCTGAACCTCGACCTTGACTCACTTAATTCAAAGACTTTATAGTAGGTTTTTGGAAATCAATACCTGCGCAGTCATCCAGGGTTGGCATGCTTCAATATCGTTCCTTCCCTGACTTGACCTCAACCTCGAGGTTGCTTCTTCTCTCTCACTACCTGCACGATCCGTGTTGACCACGTGCCACCACGGTGAGATGAGAAAGGGAAGGCTCAACTCTGATCCATACTCGACTTAAGTACCTGGAGCTCTTTGGGAGACTTAATTGAACGCGAGCTTGATAATTGTAGGTAGATTCTACAGTGTAATACAATTACTATTTTCTGATCCCTTAGAATTTCTTCTTCTCTTTCTGCATTCTATCCTGGTCGTTCCTTCCCCAGACTCGACCTTCCGGGAACTCCTACCTTGACCTTAACACCATTGCTCATGCAAGACTCGGAAAATACAGTAACAATTATCCTAAAAGCCTTTGAACAAACCCGCGGTCGCGAATTACTGCAAGCAAAATCAAAAGGGCGATCAGTATCGTGCCTTCTATTCTCTACTCTCACTATACCCTTCCTCTACGGGGACGAAAAACGGTCTATTTTCTGCCGCACCCTACTAAAAGACTAGCAACGTAGTTAAAAGATTTCCGAAAAATTATCAAATCTAGAATAACTCTTAAATAGCTAATTAATAATAAAAGTTGTGGTTTTATTTCCAAGTAAGACTATTTTTCGAGAGCACAAAGTCGGACTGTTTTTCCGTTTCCGTAGAGCCTTCTCAGTCACGAATCCACGAGTGTTTTCTTTAGCCTGGAGGAATCTCCATTACGTGCTTATATAGAATAGTCCGCGAACGAAGTCTTGACGGGAGTTTGGCCTGCTGTCAAGTGTCGCATCGCATCGTCTCAACTTGCTCTCTGGACGGAGTGGATGATGAATTGTAACTCTGACTCGTGTCATGGAGGTCATTCCGTATTATTCAAAGGTTTATACGAACGTTACTAGTGAATCTGATATACTTTCAGATCATGAGGCTCTTGTGGTGTTACGTGGCGGGTAAGGCACACTAGACCACCGGTGGTGCACTGGACAGTGAAGCGATTGTGGCTCGAAAAGGAAATCTGGAAGAAGTAAGAGTCCTCGAGATTGAATTGATATCTTAGTATTTTATTAACAATTCCGTTCTTCCCGGAATAGTAAGTACCAATTTCCACCCATTAAACCCATTCCCATTTTCCCATCCTCACTCAGGTCGAATCTCAGGCGTACCAACGTATTCGTAGATCTTCCCCAAAACAGCCTCCTTCCTGATTGGTTTAGTCCCCCTCTTCAGCAATACCGGTAAGCGCGACACACACTCCATCAATCAATCAGATTTACGACCGGGAATATTTCTTGATGCGGTTTGGTGGCGGGTAGCCGCTGGTGGGAGGTCATCACATGGAGAGGATTGGAGAGGAGAGACCGAGGCCCAAAGTCAGTTTTTGAACTATGTTTTGAAGGAAACGAGGGGGAGATTTTGAATGATTGAAAAATAGGCCCGTTGTGTTGAAAGGCAGACTCCAGCGCCTTCGCCTACCGGGTTTATTTTCCCCGCGTTTTCCGGATCTTGGCTTGGCTTGGATTGGAGAGCTGGATAATGTCAAAGCAGAATATGGGGAAAGTGGGTTTATTTGTGGGATTCCTGTTCTTTCCATGCACGGGATTGGGATTGGAGATAGGCGGGGAAAGGAGATGGGGATTTTGGGTAACGGGAACTTGGAATTGAACGTCAACAATTGGATTTTTGATGTTTGTTTCGTGTGGTTTTCATCAACTAATTTTATGAATTATTTTGGTGTTGATGTTCACAGCAATCTTAAACGCCCACCCAAAAAGACAACGATTACTGGCTAAACAGGGGTATCCTAATCACCTTCCTCCAATTCCACGATCCCGCAGAACCAGTCATCCACTCATCATGAGAATAAGCTCAACAACACACGGGAAATGTAACGCTTCGTCCCTCTTCTCGGAGAGAAATCATGGATGATCCTTCTATTGGTATTGGCAAGTATTAGCGCCCGGATGCTGGTGGTCAGGTGTGTAAATGATGTTCAGGACGACGTCCGAAAGGAGTCGTTTTGGAGGATGAAGGATGGTGTTTTGATGATGGGGACGGGGTGATTTCTGCTTTTGGATGGTGGGGAGGCAGGGTTGTTGTATTCACCCCCGCGTTGATCGTTGACTTCGAGGGACAGTGCAGGGGTGTGGTTTTGGTAGATGGAGGATGTGATGGATGGGTTAGAGGGGGGAGGTATAAAGGGTAGGTACGAGATACTTTTAGATTTTGAGTTTGATAGCGGCGATTTGTTTGCGAGCTCGAACTCTCCAGGTTCTCTTATTTACTTTCCCGTTCCCTCCACTTCATTCGCTTCTCTGTTCGCCGAGGTCATTAAGAGTAATCTACAGCAAACCATCAATCACCATGCGTTTGTCAAATCTAGCTATCCTCTCCCTCCTCTCTCACACAATCGCTTCTCCCCTCCCTTACGAATCATACCCAGCTCCAACCCACACCGTAACCTCACCCGTTGTCACAAAATCCACAATCGAACCGAAAAGTCTCACAACACTCAACGCCTTCCTCGCCGTCCTCCTCGACTACCTCCCCGCAATCGACGGTTCATTAACCGTCGTTACGGGAGTCCTCACAGCATTCGAAAATCTCCTTGCTCTCTTAACAGGGGAACCAACGACTTACAATGAACTTTCGGGTTCTTGTAAAGCATACACTGTGGTTTTCGCCCGCGGAACCACTGAACCAGGCAATGTGGGAATCTTAGTTGGACCACCCTTTTTGGAAGCTCTTGATGCGGCGGTTGGAGATGCAAATGTTGCAGTTCAGGGAGTGAATAATTATGCGGCTGATGTTCAGGGGTATTTGGCTGGTGGTGATGCGAAAGGGAGTGCGGATATGTGAGTTTGAGTTCCGTGGTGTTGGGATACTGGGAGTGAGAGACTGACTTCGAGAATAGGGCAAAACAAATCGCTGCAGCCAAGACCAAGTGTCCAAACACTAAACTTATTGCTTCTGGGTATTCGCAGGGTGGACAGATAGTACATAATGCTGTGAAACTACTCCCTGTTGCTACTGCGCAGTGGATTTCGAAGGTTGTCATTTTTGGAGATCCTTGTGAGTTGATTTTCCTCTTATTCTTTTTATATGTTCTGGATGGGTTGAGGGGAATTTGCAGGAACTAGAGAGTGGAAGTGCTAACTAGAAATCAGTATCTCAATTCTCAGTCACCAACGTGGATGCCTCCAAGACGAAGGTCTTCTGCAATGTGGGGGATAACATTTGCGATAATGGGGACTTGATTTTGGCACCCCATTTGCTTTATGGGACGAATGCTGTGGAGGCTGCTACTTTTGCTACTTCTTAAGGTTCTCTATTTTCTTTCTTTCTCTGGTACGTGTTTATGGAGCTTTGAAATGGGCTGGGCTGGAATGGGAGGCATAGGAATTATAGAGTTATGGTGCATTTTCAGGGCGTTTTTAACTTGGGGAAGGGATGATATCATGATTGCTTGAATTGGGTTGGGAGTAATGGGATGGTGTTCTTTGGGTGGGTTTGAATGGTATGGGGTTGGGAAAGGATAAGTGATTATATGGAATTGCTTTGCTTGAAATTATGAGGGCATGAAGCGCGTGGGCACATATCTAATTGATAATGCTATTCGCTCAAACTTTGATATTACTTTTTTCCTAGCTGGAGCTGCTTGTTACTGGTTGCTGTTCAAGTGATGTTTCTCATTTGCTACCCGACCTCGTGATTGTTTTCGGAATTCTCAACTTAATCCTCCTCAAATTCGAAGGTTCCATCTCGCAGAGCTGACAAAAATGTGGCTTTGGCCTCATCTTGCTCCTGTTTTGGGAGGTCCAAAATTTCCTTCCTCCGGGCGCGGACTGCTTTGGTCAGGGCGCTTCCTCGGGTCTTGCGAGTGTTGAACTCATCCCACCATTTCTACTCTGTTGTTAGCGCATTGTTGAGTTATTCGTCTGAATTGAAAACTTACTCGAAACGGGAAAATGTCTATACCGAGTTCCTCCGCCTTCTCCTTCTTCTCGTAGGGAGTCAAAAAGGGGTTTTCTTGATATGCTCTCTCAACCATGGCAAGCTGATTGGGTTCCAGATGGGAGGAGACCGTGGGATACGCTGGTACATCGACGACGGCACTGGGAGTCCCTGTGGTTCTGGTCGTACGACGAGAATTGATGGAGGGTTCGCCATCGAGGTCATTCGGACGGGGGTATTTTCGTCTACGGGCGGACTTCATGGCGTCGGTTCTCAAGGCGGCATCATCTGAATACGGGGTTTGATACCAAGTCTCCGTATTTCCAACATGTAGCTTGATAGCTTCCTTGATTGGCCAATCGTCGGGTTTGACACTGCCATGGAGGTGAGCCGTAAGGTCATCCTTTGCAAAACAACTCTGAATGTTTTTCTTGCACTGCCTTTCAATTAGCATAGATTCCCATTTGCCCACTGAAGGCAATCATCAATGCCTACCCATTCAACTTTATTAGTGCCAGCGTCTATGCTCAGCAGGTCCTTCTGGATCATGCCGCTGAAAAGCAATTCTGCTAGTATTGCGATCTTGATGATCAAGTGTTTTCGAAGTCTGGGTCTGACCTCATTGAAATACTCGGACGGTCCACTGTATACGTAGTTGGAGAATATGGCATAGAGGTTGAGCGCAGGTGTGATCTCGTGAAGAATCTGGAGGACGGTGATGGAGTTCTTCTCAAACTCGCTTCGGTAGAATTCAACTCGATCGTTTTGGTCCTTGAAGTCGAATTCTGGGTGATCCTTCAGGTATTCTGGCCAATTGTAGGTGTTCATCATTTGACTGTCCACCATTGTTAGCATCATCTGTGAAGTATTGTGCTGCGCAAAGGTATTTACGCGACGGCTTTCACGCCAAGTCCGATGGTATTTGCACCAGCGCCATTGACAAGCTTCTCTTTGATTTCGTCTGTCGCAGCAAGGATTCTTTCGAACTGTTGATCTGTAGGCTCGGCGTCAGGCGGGAAGAAGGATAGGGCCTCCTTGGTGTCAAGTCCAGTTACGCAGAAGATAAAGGCGACCAATTGCTTGTAGTAACTGATGTACGTCTCCTCATCAACTTGATCTGGTCGTGGATGTTCATCCTTACAGTTCTTGGTGTCGGGTCGTCCAAAGTCCTGCAGATAGAATTCTTCTTCGGTAGGCAACGGGCCAGCTTCATCGGTGAAGTTGCCAAATTCAATGTTGCAGATCATATTAGATTCAAAACCACCTGCAGAGGCGACGGTAGGCTCGTGTGCGTCCATGCTGTCGTGGTTGTCTGTGAAGTGGTGGTTGGTGGTTGTCAAGGCGGTGGAGTTGTTGACGGAATTTTACAGTGGACTCGCGGACCTCTTCTGTGCTAATGACGCAAGCTAGCGGTGGCTATAGACCGGCTAGTGCCAGTCTATCATCTTGGATTTACCTCATTCACCTTCAAATGGCTTCAAATTCACTATACGCGATCTTTTTAGAAGTTGCAAGTATTTCTTACCTCTTTAACTAGCTAAACTAGCTACAGCGAACCGGAAAGAGGCACTTGAAAATATTTGTAAATGAATGAATGAAGTACTTCTAGTGAGTAGACTTGACTAAAGAAATTATTTCAAGGGGCTTGATAATGAAATCACTTGAACTAACTCACTAGAATATTAACAAGTTCTCGTTTCTTGTTATTTTACTCTCGCTGGCGTTATACTTGGTATTTTATAGTATTTTTTTTATTGATCCAGTTGTGTATAGAAGGAAATAAAATAAGAGAAGTTAACGTATTTCCCGGTCGAGTGGATCACCCGGTCGAGTGGATCACGAGAACACCAAAACGCGACACTCTACTTAAAAATTAAAAATGCTACTACTACATCAAGCCCAGCCCTCTGATTAAGAGGGTCGTATTCTTTTAGCTATTCAAGCCTTTACATCAGGTTAATTTAGGAGTATGCGAGCTTGTGTTAAAGCGTACGACGTGCCCTATACATCCTTCTATAACCGATTATACGGACTACCTTTGCGACGCGACACTCTCTCTAATACTTAAAGACTTACCTCCTAAGAAGAGCTGGCTATTGTATAATATATTCTCGACCTAGATTTGCGCGGATTCCCACCCTGGCTAGCAGCTGTTTAAGAAATGGCAGACCTTCTCTCTGAACGCGACGTGTCTCCAGTAGGTAAGAATTAGACTTCTACCTTTGTTAAACGCTGTATAGAGATTAAGACGAAATTTAGCCGTAAGTACGATTATAAAAGAGCTTAGTACGAAGACCCTATAGTTCTTAGAGACTGGTTTAGGCTTGTATAAAATATAATTACTAAATATAGGATTATAGAGGAGAATATATATAACTTCGACAAAGCTAGGTTTCTTATAAGGGTTATTACAACTATTAAAGTTATTATAAGCTTAGAGTTAAGAAATCGTCTAAAGACTACTTAGCTAGGAAATAGAGAGTAGGTTTCGATTATATAGAGTATAAACTTATATAGCTAGACACTTCTTCTATTTATTATTTTCAAGAGATAGTACTACCTCTTAGCTTAGTACGAGAAGTTAGATCTCTTATAAGATTAGGTAATTACGCTAAGTAAGAATATATATATAATAAACGAGATTAGATTTAAGTAGATTTAGTACTTTAATAAGTATATAAAAGGTTATATAGTTAGACGATATAGACTTCTTATTCTTAATAGCTATAAGTTATATATTTTAGTTTAATTTTAGTAATACTATTAAGATAATAGTATTATTTCTCTCTATATACTACTATACTTATCTTATATTCTTTAGCCTCTTAATATTAGCTGTTTTAGTCTACTAAAGATATTATATAGTAAGTAGATTAAGAATCTTATTCAGATTAGAATTTAGTATATTACTAAGCTTAAGTTCCTTTCTATATTTAAAGAGGTATTTAAAGCTATATTTATAAAGTAGAATATTAAGAGTAGATTTTAAGCGACTAGCTTAGTTCTATACGATCCTAAGAACGTTCTTTCTTAGCTTAATCTAAGGCTAAAGATACTAACTCTATCTCTTATAAACGAGCTATACTAGACTCTAAAGACGTTATAAAACGTAATAGAGCTTGAATTCTAGACTATATATCTTAAAAACTATATTATACGATACTAAGATAGCTTTTCTATATTAATTAACAAGGTATTCGATTAGCTTACTAAGGAGGCTTAAATTATAATATACGAAGGTACTCTTATAAGAGCTGAAATTAAGATGTTATAAGAAGTAAATCAGCTTAAAAAGAGGAGAAAGAGAAAGCGAAAGAGGCGTATTTACTAAGGTAGAAGTCTTATAATTAAGAAAGACGAGGAAATTATTTAAAGTACTTAAACTTAGTAGAAAGAGAGTAGTAATAATATATAGCGCTAGTGCTTCGAAGGTAAGCAGCGACGTTATAGTTTATATAGTTAGATTAGATATAATACTCGTATATATAAGGTATCTTAGAAATCGATTAATATAAGTAGCTAGGGGTTTTTTTAATAGTATTATTATAATATATAGTCCTAGTCACATACGACTGGATCACGTGCCGAGGTTCTACCGAGGTCTCGCTTAGTATATATAAATAGAGACAGAGTGTACTAACTCTTCTCTTCTCTCTTTAGTTTAGTTTTCTTCGAATATAAGTACTATTCTATAAGTACTTCTTTTAGTATATTTATAGAGAGCTGTTATACTAAAACTAAACTCTTACTCTCGTTTAAGAAGGTATACGAATATCTTAAAACTAATAATACTATTTATAAACGAAAATATATATATTTACCTTATAATAAATCTCTTTATACGTAGTAATAAGCTTCGACGCTCCTCTCTTAGCTAGCTTAATAAGCTATTAGATAAAGAGCCTTTATCTTTACTCTTACTACCTACTATTAATACTAGCTCTTAAAAGACTAAGACCTCTTCCTAAGCTATAGTACTACTATTTCTACCTACTAGCAAAGTAGCTGCTAGCTCTTCTATAGTAGTAAAGTCTAAGTTACTTTCTTCTCTTTTAGTCGATAATATCTTATAATAAATCCTTTAAACGATAACTACTCTTACGAATAAGGTTTACTACCTCGAAGTTAATACTAGATCTATATCTTAAGAAGTAGAAATATATATATACTATAAATATACCTCTACAAAGCTAAAAGCTAAAAAGGTTACTTAATTAACTCCTACTACCTAGTCTTCTAAGAAGACTAGTAGAGTAGAGAATCTACGTATATTTATAATAAAAGATAACTAGATTACGTATAATACTTAAGAGACTGAAATTATAGTAAAGTTATATATTAATACCGACTACTTCAAGTCTAAGAAGGCAAAGATAAACCTAGTATATTACACTACTACTAGCTAAGTATATAATTATATTTACCTAAAATATAAGTTTAATAACGTAGTTTATTAGTACTCTACGTATATTAGTACTCTACGTACTTTTCCTCTACTAACTATACTCTAACTTTAATACGCGTTTTCTTAACCTGTTAGTATAACTTAGTTATAAATCTGTCTAGTTATATATACGTATTATATTCTCTCCGACTATTCTAGGTACTCGAAGTACGACTATTTATGCTTGTGCTAGCGTGGTACTAGCGTGCTAGTCACGTAGATAGATATGAGTCAGAGGCTTATTCACTTATATAACGACATAACCGCTCTAAATAGAAATTTAAACGTAAGAAGTACGAATTATCTTAGCTATCGAGGCTATCTATACAGCTAAAAAGCTAAGTCGTTAGTCTACTACGAAAATCTATAATATTCTCGAATCTACGCTCTAACTTCGAATAAACGGTTATACTACTCTTTATAAACGTCTACTACTAAACCTTAAATTAAATAACCTAGAGAAGAAGGTGATTATTCGATATATACTTGATCTAGATATAAGAGGATTTACGCCCTAGCTAGCTAGTATAGAAGATATAGCGAATTATATTCTTAAATTATAGAGAGAAAGACGTGTTAGTAAGCTTTAGATATCTCGATTTATATAACGTTAACTAGAATTAAAGACGTGTTTTAATCGTATTTACGACTTTTAAAGAGCCTTATATAAAGATCTAGAGCTTATTAGCGTATAGTTTTAACTTATAGAGAATATAAGAGTAAAATATAGTGTTTTAGATTACGACTTCTATAACTTTAATAAGATAGGCTTTATAATAGGTATTATAAGCCTAGCTATAGTTGTTATACACGTTGATCGACGTAGTAGAGATAAGATAGTTTAGCTAGGTAATCGAGAATAGACTATAGTAATTACTTATATAAATAGCGAGGGTTAGAATATACCTCTATTTTTAGTAGTTTAAGAGAAGAATTATCTTACGAATTAGTATACTAAGAGCGGTATAACGAAACTCAAACGAACTAAACAAAGATAACTAAGTCTCGAAGGTTAGTATATAGGTAAGAAGTATAGATATACTAGGTTATTTACTTAGAAGTAAACTTGTTACTTATATTAAAGATATTAAATAAGATAATAAGATTAATAACTAAAGTTAAGTACGAAGCTCCTATCTAATAGCAGACGTGCTAGTCTTATATAGAACCTTCGTTTATATTAGAGTCCTACTTAGTAGGAGTCCTGAAGATAGAGTCTAACTCTATTTCTAGAGCTTCTTAAAACTAGACTCTATTACCTAACTGCTTCTAACTAAGTTACGTAATATAACTATAATAAGATCCTAGGATTATATATTCTACTATATTTAATTCTTTCTTTCTTTTAGAGTTATAATAGTGTTTATTCTATTAGAACGTCGCTTAGGCTTTACTTAGTTACGTACTAGCACGTGATTTATAATACTATCCCCTTCTTAACCTAGCGTGTCTCTACGCTAGTATATAATCTAAAATATATCGTTAGATAGGTATTAACTCTCCTCTATATATAAACATATCCTTCTCTTATATTAAACGAAAAGAGTGTCTAGCTCTTACTATATAAATCGAATCTATATAACGTCCGGTAACAACCTATTCTTTTTATTATAAACAGTCTCGTCGATGCTTTCTAGAGCTCTTTAAATCTTCTTATTACTTTAAGTATATTCGATTAAAAAGGTTTCATAATAGCTCTAGCTATCTCGTTATTTCTTCTTCTAAACCTTGAAAACCTATATATTAATTTTTCTTTAGCCTTATACGTAAACGACTCTCTATTACTCCTCCGAGTCTTCCTCCTTCGAGTCCTCTTCTCGATTCCTTATCTTCCTAGTTTCCTACTTTTAAGATAGCTTCTTTCGTTAAGTAGATACTTTCTAATAATATTTCTTTATCTAACCCTAGTTCTAAGTTCTAGACAGCCTTAGGTTTTATTAGTAGAACTTCTTAAAGTTCCTTTAAGTAATAGATAAGGCTTTCTTTTAGTTTCTAAGTGTTTTCTAAGTATAGATAATCTATCTATTTAATTAAATACTTAATTCGTCCTCTAATAGTTTTATAGTTAAGAATTCTCTTAATCTTATATTTAGTATTTAGATTTACTAGTTAGATTTTTATACGTAGAGCTAGTAGTGCTTCTAGTAGTACTAGTTTAAGTAGAGATATATAGAATACTAAGTAGATGTTTATTATCTTTAGTAGCGCTAGTTTATAATTTAAAGGTTCTTTAACTCGTTTAATTTTAAATAGTCTAAGTTTTTTATAATCTAGTTTATTACTTAGTCTTTTTATATTAATATTCTTTTATACTAAGTAGACTTTATCTCTCTTTTTTAACGTTAGCTCTTAACTACGTCGTTTATTATAGTAGTATACGTTCCTTTTAGCTATAAACTATAAGTTCTTTATAAGTTCTTTATATAATCTTTTAATTTTTAAGACCTAAATACGAGTAAGCTAATTATTAATAGTCGTAGATAGTAGTTCTTAATATACTACTAATTTATATCTAAAGTTAGTATAGAATAGTATAATAAGTATTATTTCTATTACTAAACTATTATATATAAACTATATTAAAAGCAGTAGTTCTACCTAGTTATTTTACTAGTAGTTTATATAATAACGAAGGTATATCTTAACTACTTACTTTATACGTTCGTTTCCTCTGTTTATCTAAGAGTGAAAAGCTATAGAAAGCTTTCTTTTTATATCTAATCATTTTATAAAAGCGATCTAAAATTTAAAGATAAAGAGTTTATCTCTATCTAAGAGTATTTCTTTAGATAGTCTATATCTTAAGACTACCTTTTTAAAAAATACGAATACTAATTCCTTAGCTATACTTAACTCTATATATAGTACTAAAATTATATATTTTATAAGTCGTTCTATTATCTCAGTCCGCCGGTTTGCCCCCCCGGGTTTAGCGGCCGCCGCATCGGGCAAGGCGCGTGCACGGGCCCGACGCCGCTTTCGCGAGGTATAAAGCTCCCCGCTCCTCACCCCTCGACCATCTTCCTCTTCAACATTTCTTCCAACACCCCATTTCGACCGCTTGGCCACTCTCATCATGCGCTCTCATGCGCCATCCATACCTCTCACCTGGCCCACCCTCATCCCCGCCGTCGGACTCGCCGCAGCTGAAATCTGGCCGCACACCCGTTAATTCCGTCGCCCTTCGATACTCCTGAATCTGCGACGGTGACCCTCTTGCTCTTAGTGATCCACACTTTACTGGCTGAGATACGGGCAATAGAGCCAATATGGGCTGAAATCAGGTATCTCTTCGACCTCGTCGTCGCACGATTACACCTAGGACAGCAATGGCTGAGCAGCAAGCGGTGGGATTTTGCTTTGGCAGTACGTAACACTCACGATCTGGCCAATGGAGAAAATGCCTCAGCAATGTCGCGGCCGGGACCTGCCTTGTTACGAAAAAGACCTATGCTAGCAGCTGCAGGAGAAAACTGGCGGTGAGTTCTAGCACCAGACATTCGTGGCAGTGTACGTCTTGGATCTAGGCTAATTTGCGACAAAAGGGCCGACATCTGCGTACGTGGCAGCAGTGGACTGGATCGTGGGAGCTGTTTCAGCAAGTTACAGGCCGAATACGACATCCAGCTCTTTGAAGACCGTCGAACGATTACGTCTATCCATGCACTGATCACGATTTGTCTCGTCTTGACACGAGAATACGAAAATACGGGACCGAAGGGGATGAACGGGTATGCGAAGTGCGCTAGGTAGAGCAGCAGAATCCGCAGATCACAGCTACCGGGCATGAAAGACAGATTCTTCATGAGTTCCCACCAGATCCCGAACGCAAAATCTCTACGAATGTTCAAGACGCGTTGAATCTACACGACGGGCTACTGTTCCTTGGAAATAGTGCGGTATGGACTGGCAGTGGCAAGACGGCGTTGTCCGGACAAGGAAGATTGGGTCAAGGTCCATTTGCATGAAGTGGAGGAGGGCAAGGTTAATTCCGACAATGATGAGAACTGCCTTGTGGATAGGCTGACAACTTGGCAAACGAGAGCGGAAGGCAGGATTGAGAAGTTGTAGACGGCAGATAGGCACAGGGGGCAGGTTACGAGGTGGCTATATAATCTACTGTATTTCTGCTTAAGAAGGACCACCCAGCTCAAAAACCAGCATTTTTACTATCTCTCAACCGTTCTCCTTTGATCAACTGAATATTTTTTTTGATATGGCTACTGTTAATTTAGACCATGTCCAGTTTTGGCAGCCCTCTTCAAAGTCATCATATCCCGCAACCAAATCCCACCCAGCGTCACTACATAACCAACAACGCCCAACAATGAATTGCAGTCCCCAGTCCAACTCTTCTATAGCGCTGCCTCGAGGGCGTCGGCCCGAAGCTGACATGATTGCGAACCGAGGTAAGTCATGGAGAATTTTAGAAAGAGCCTGTCTAACGTGCTATACAATCGCAGGCCATATTTATAACCTCACCAACTCTGAGAGCGAAGCGGAAGGCGACTCAGATAATGAGTTTCCATCTGTTGAAGATATTTTATATCCGCATTCAAAGGAACAGACTTCGGTAGGAACGCGTATTCAAGGCACTCGAGGTACGTTAGATCTTATCGTAGTAGTAAGCACCCCTCTAACGATACACAGACGAGCCAGTGATACTTGTTGATGATGATAGCGGGCTCAACCTTGATTCTGATACTGCACCTATTTCTGGCTCTGCCTCGCTTGAAATTAGAGCCGATGCCGTCCTCGAGTCCAGCAAGCCAGCTGATCCGACCGATCAGGGAGCATGGTCGGATATTGAGGATGGCAATCAGCGTCCACTCTCTTCGCCAGAGCTAGACGACTTGGCTCCACCTCACTCTCCCTATTCAGCTGGGCTGTCCTATCCCAACCCGTATACCGAGAATGGAAAGTCGCAATGCAGATTAGAGGATCGCACACTGTACCTGCAGCCTACAAATTTAGGCGTGGATGACGAGAGAAGTGAACTAGCACTTTTGGGCAACGACAACCCCTCTACTATTGAAAGGGAACGCACCGCAACAGAAGGCCGAGGAGATACCTTCCAATTCGAGACCTCAGAAGAGAGCGGAAAGGAGGATGGTCCTGACAATCATGAGGACGAGGACTACAGTCACGATACCAGTGAAGGGGAAGAGGAGGACTTACAACCTCTAGAACGACAGACACTTCCCTCGCAACCGTGTTACAAAGCTCCTTCATACTGCAATCAGCATAACGCAAAGCTTGATGCCGGAGAGCTCCTCCCCTTAGGCCTACCAACGCTGGTAGGTGATGAGCAAGTCTCCGTGCTACTACCTTCCCAGGGCCCTTCTAGTACAGTGAATTCGGAGACAACTGCTAAATACGAGGAGTGGCCCATCCACGGCTTTCTCAAAGGTATCAGGATTGGGAGGGACACGGATTTTAATCTTGAGTTCCGTCTAGAAGAACCTCAACCAGCAGCTCCAATCATAGATCCCAATCATCAATGGGAAATTCGTAAAATTATCGGCCAGAAAATGGTCGGCCGTGAGAAGCACTATCGGGTGGAATGGAAGGAGACGTGGATGCCCGAATCTGAATTAGCTGGAGCTGAGGAACTGGTGGAAGCGTTCATGACGGAAGTTGGGACCGGGACCAGGGGTAGGAAGCGGCCTCAGAAACGAAGTCGGCTGGCTGCTGGGCTGCCTGATGCCCAGGAGGGAGAGCCAAAGAAGCGACGTGGCCGACCTCGGAAGCAGACGTAAGGTGGCAAGGACGTCTGGGCGGCCTTAGAAGTCCTTGTTAACTTCACCGAGAGCTTGCAAAGGAAGTGGCTAGCCACGCTGTAATAGATCAATGCATAATTCTTGATATTAAACCAACGATGATGTTTTCTCCTTGCGTCATGTGATTTTTCCTCTTCCGATCTTGTTTACCTAGTATTACCCACTCTATTTATCCGATTTTACGTCCGTGCTTCAAAAAAATGCTTGGCAATGCTGCTTTAAGAAAATCCTTAGTATTTTGTATACCCTCCATCTGCTAAAATCACTTCAATACATCGATCACCCGTCCCTTTGATCAAATCAGCCACCGGAGCATATGCTATCGATTCCCAGGCCTCTTGTACAGCACTCCTTAAGCGCTTATAAGACAATTTCATCTTCTGTATAGCCAGTATCAAAGTACAAAGTTTGGATTCGAAGTCTGTCATCGCGGGAGCACTGTTTTTGGGGTGTTTTTGGGGTAGGTATTGTGTATAACGTCTGGTCCATGGTCACTGTATGGTTGAACAGCTAAACAGTACAGAAAAGCAGCGAGAGAAGCATAATATACTCATTAGCTAAGGTGCCTGATTTTATGGAACCTTCTAGAGGAGCGCACGGACGTAAAATGGGGGTTATTTGGGCCATGTACGAAGTATAGCCTGTTCGAAAATAGAAGTCTAGCTGTTTTGGGATAGGAATCGCAAGGGAGACTGCGTTAGTTGGGCCACACCATCATCACGCCTTGGCTAATCTAGTTATCAGAGTCCTTACGGCGAACTACATCCCTTGAATCCTGTTGCTTTGCCATCGTTCTTATCTCTCCGTTCCCAATGTGTGGTGCCAACTATACTTACATTGACGTATTCGAGCAATCCTCTTAATTTACAGACATCCTTCTACCCGCAAACACCAATATACAACAATACAGAAATGTTTACTGGGGTGTATCCTGAATGGGACCAGCAACTTCAGTTCCATACTTCCACTATTTCTAATAAGAATTGAATCAATTTAGGTCAGGAAAAGTACGACATTTAGGCGAGGTGAGGGGAGTGATTGGTGTAAAGGGGTTTTATATTCGCCAGGACACTGATTAACGTACATCATGTTTTTTTAAAAAGCAGCTTGAAGTAGAGTGACCATATTGTCAACCGTAATCTTAAGTCGAGTCAAGCTCCCTCGCTAGACAGTGTATGTAATAATCTCCGGGTTAAACGATATTCTGCTGCCTAGGCCTTGTAGAAACTTGCATAGTCGAAAAGCACATTGTTAATACATTGCTATTCCACGGTAAGAGAATGATTAATTTGGGATAATGATTAAGATTGATGATATGGTCCAACGACAGGGTCAAGATGTGAGCATATCTTTAAATTTCCTTCTAATTATCTAGCATCCAATGCTGACGTGATCCTTAGGTTGTTAGGGTTGTGGCTAAGGAAAAGAAACTAATTAATACAAAGCGAGAGAGTGCTACGATGTATGTCGAAGATCTGGCCGAGTTTGCTCGCGTACTTCTTGCCACAACAGAGATGACTTTCGAGATCGGCTGGCTTCGCATTCAATTGATTCTCTTCTGCCAGCTCGCAGGAATAACTGGGAATCGACCAGAGGCGCTTGTGAATCTCCGTTTTCGACATTTTAAATTTAACCTAATCCGAGACCCGAATGGAAGCCGTCCTCGACTCTTTATTGAGCTTACAGCTGAATATACAAAAGGCTATCTCGGCTCGAAAGATGCGTTCGTATAGTCCGCTTCTGCCTTTGCTCTACTCTGCTAACCGACCCTTAAGTAATACCTTCCCAATCCCAGAGATCATCTTCGACCCAACTCTGGTACTTAGCCCTCACGTCTTCCTACTCGGCATGCTATTCAAGGTCCAGGCCTTTAAGTCCCCGAGAATTACTTCCCCGGAGAAGCTATATAGTCTCGAGGTCATGGATGGACTAAATGAGCAAGCGTTGCCGTTGAGGGAGGAGCTGGATGATAATTTCGTCTTCTGCCAGGCTGTCCGTGAAGCCTGCGGCGTCCGTATTGCTCATGAAGTACAGCTCACGTCGGATTCGGTACGCTACCGGATGAAGATAGGTGGTCAGATCACCGGCTTTGCTGCTGTAACAGGGCCCTATAAACTCCGTGATTGGGCAGCAAAGGCCTTAAACGAGAGCCGTAAGTGCTAATACTCCTACATCATAGTTTATATACTAATATAGTATGGGTCTCATAGCGGATGTTAGCGAGTCCCTACAGAACCTGATCCTACAACATTCTAGCATCGATACTTTCCTCAAACACTACCTCGATCGAAGGATCACTGCGGATGTTGCTAAGATTTACCGTGGTATGAAGCCAGAGAAGGATTTGATGAGATTCGCATGTTCAATGAGCCGGTCCATTGATCCCCGCCGTCCATGGAAGTTGACCACAAAGCAATCCACATCTGTCAATCGCCTGCCATGTATTGTCAAATTGATTGAGCGGGCGAAGAAATTTGCAGAAGCTCCACTAGATAGTCATAGTAAGGAGAAGCACCAGAAAGCCTGTCGACGCGTCACAAATGAGAAACAGCGGCAGCGAAGGAAGTTGCTTGTCCAGATTGTTGACAGATTCAAGAAGGAGCAGCCTGTGATCGATAGCGAGCGACAGTTGTCTGGAAAGGTAGTCCACGAGGAGACTCGAGAGGCATTACAGCGGTCAGATCAAATGACGCCGGAACAGCTCCTCCTAATAGACTCTATATTGACTCTGCCCGAGACGTCGCTAGAAAAAGAACATCAACGGAGGATCACAGCTATCAAAGCTGTGACCGCATACTGTGGCGTGGAGGAAGGGACACCCTGCCGTCGTGTTCAAATAGGTCAATTCGCAAACGACATGACCGTCAAACCCGAAAAAGTGATAGCATTAGCGTCGGATAGTATATTAAACAGGGCGGTATTATCGATCAAGACAGACAAGAGGCCAACCATGTGTTTCTTGTACGTTGGAAATCCGAATCTAACAATGCGTGAGAGGGTTGTCTCATATACAAACCCCGGTTCCTTAAGTAGGCACTTTCTAAGGAAGCACGTCAAGAAGCTAGAAAAGGGGAACCATGTTGAATGTCGGATTTGCAATATCAGCCTCAAAGATCGAATTGCCTTACTTATTCATGCTGAGAAGTCTCATGGAACCATCTCACGGGGTCCAGCTGAGAAATTGATCCGGCCTGTCGCATAACCTGTAACTATATGTGTTAGCGCATCGGATACAGCCTGGAATGGCCATGGTGCTTAGAAAGGATATCGAATGAAAGCAAGATGTTAGCTACTAGAATAGAAGAAAAAACTAGATCTAGATAACCATTAAGAAGAGTGAAGAATCAAACTATGTACACTATTCAATTTCAAATCCTGCTCCTTTTGACATAATCGCCCCCTCTTATTCCGGCAATCGATTTCCTTAATCAAGCCCAGAAAAACACTACATTATACCACATCCTGAAAATTTCCTGGCCCACCTCGGACAATGGAGACAGGACCGTCGATGCAGATTTTTATAACCTGGACACAAAGCTGAAATGTCGCTTTAAGCTTGCTTACATTATCACAACAAGTATCATCCATCAAGTCTAGCATTTAGGCTTTGAGCTTGGTGCTGTGGAATTCATGCGACGGTGGGATATACGTATTCAACCTACTTCTCTGAATTAGCACTCATTTCCTCCTCTTAGATTTTCGTTCTTGAACAGGATCAGTGCGAAGTCTCAGTTATCGTATCAAGGGGGCTCTCCTTATAGCCTCTATAACAGATTTGTGACCTTCAATCTCGGCTTTCTCCAAGGGTGACACTCCATAGTTGTCTGGAATCTTAGGATCAGCATTCCGACTTAGTAGCCACTCGACAGCATTGAGATGTCCACGAGCCGAGGACTGCCAAAGCGCTGATCTACCTTCGAGATTTCGAGGATTGATATCTACTGTTCCTGATTCAAAAAGTTTGTCTAAGACAGAAACATGGCCTGATTGTGCAGCTAACCAAAGCGGGGTTCGACCAGCGAAATCTGGTATATTGAGCTCGGCATTGCTTTTTGCTAATAACAAAGCGACAATTGAAAGGTTCCCTTGACTCGCTGCAGTATGCAAAGCATATGAATACCAGCAACCGGGGACATCGGGTTTCATGCCGTTATCAAGTGCTAAAGCAACTGCGGATTCGTGACCTTCTTGGACATTAGAATGAAAAGATTTTATCTTAGAAGCACTGTTAAGTAACATCGTGACAACCTCTTTAGTGCAGAGAGTTCGCAAGCGAAGGCCCTCAGCGAAGTTTGGATGAAGATAACTCAAGTCTGCGTTCTCGAGGAGCAGCTCCGCAATTGCTTGATGGCCCCCAGATGCTGCAGCTTGGAGAGCGTTGCCATACTCCCCGCCTTGAGCGTTGACTTCAGCTTGGTTGTCGAGGAGTAGCTGCACAATTGCTTGATGGCCCCGATATGCTGCAGCTTGGAGAGCGTTGCTATACCGCCCGCCTTGAGCGTTGACTTTAGCTTGGTTGTCGAGGAGTAGCTGTACAATTGCTTGATGGCCATCTAATGCTGCAGCTTGGAGAGCGTTGCCATAGTACCCGCCTTGAGCGTTGACTTCAGCTTGGTTGTCGAGGAGTAGCTGTACAATTGCTTGATGGCCATCGAATGCTGCAGCTTGGAGAGCGTTGCCATACTCCCCGCCTTGAGCGTTGACTTCAGCTTGGTTGTCGAGGAGTAGCTGCACAATTGCTTGATGGCCATCGAATGCTGCAGCTTGGAGAGCGTTGCCATACTCCCCGCCTTGAGCGTTGACTTCAGCTTGGTTGTCAAGGAGTAGTTGTACTACAGTTTTACTCCCTTTGGCAGCAGCTCCATATAAGGCATTTCCAGTACTTCCAGTCTGTTTGTTGACATTTGCTCCTTTAGTAACTAGCATCTGAGCTACCTCTTCATGTCCATTAGCTGCTGCTCGCTCGAGTGCTGTACGCTTGCTGTGGTTTTCTGCTTCGAAATTTGCGCCTATCTCGAGTAGAGCTTTAACAACCTTTGTATGCCCCCAACGAGATGCATGGTGAAGTGCCCGGTTTCCTGAGCCATCAATTTGCTCAATATCGGGATTTTTCAAGAGTATACCTCTTATAACACTTAATAGACCAGCGGAGGAGGCGATATGGAGCAAGGTGGAATTATTCTCAGGCCGGCGTTCAGAAGTATATCTATCAAGCATTCGATAGTATTTTACCCAACGCTTAATTAGATCTGGATAGTACTGACTATAACGTAGAAGATAATCTTGTGAGATCCCTCGTGTCTCGGCTTTTTCAGCATGTAGGAACCAAGATTTTGTAGCATAATCTACAAAAGGGAGTCGATCTTTTGTAGACTCAGCATCGATCTTGCTTGACTTGTTTATTTCAGTCATTTTCATGTAGTTTCCACAAATAAGTGATAACTGACAGTGACCTTGTCCGATCAGGTCTTGAGAATCCATCTCGTGGAGCAATTGGAGCCCATCTCGTAAAATGAAATCATTCACAGATTGGTGAATGAACTGTATTATCTGATCCTTCTTATGCTGTCTCAACTCAATAAGGCCTCCGGACAGGCTAGTAATTTGCCGCTCCATCACCTTATATGTGGGTAATGATAGATTTGTAAGAGAAAGCTCTGCGCCAAGTACCTCGGTATTTGGTAGATACATAGCGAAACGTATCTCAGTTACTGTTAAAGGCCGGTCGGCAAGATAGACACATCTCATAAGACGTAGAGTTTGCTTGTAACTGTTTTTGTCGACTACCTCGCTTAGGATATGTTTATAAACACCACCGAGCTGTTCAGGAACCTTTGCCAACATCTGGCTTATCTCATCTGGTCGTACACCATTATTATGATGTTGAACCGCTAAACCAACCGCAAGTGCGGCCCATTGAAACACTCCTTGTGCTCTTTCGACAATGGCATTTTGCAGTTCTACCAAGTATTGTTTCTCGGTTTCACTCACAGAAAGTCTTCTCTGAAGCTCATCGTAAACGTAATGTGAGATGTCTTTATGATTTTCGTTTTCAACACAGATATCGCGTCCTTGATTATCAGCTACAACAGGGAAGTGGCGGCATGAGAAGCAAATTGTAGAGCGAAGCTTTTGGCGGCATAAAAGGTCGTTTAGGTCATGGAAATCCGAAACAATTTGCTGACTTGTATTTTGATCGCCTATACCGTCGTTGGCCTCGTCTAATGCGTCGACAAATATATTGACTGGTTGTTTTTTTGCAACATACTCAACAGCGTTCATAAAGAAGGCACGGAGCTCATTGGTATGCCAATTCCAGTCCTTTCCAGGATCTCCTTGACTCCTAGACCTCTCTTGAAAGGCGTGGCGAAATTCAGCTTGAGCAGTGGGTACCGTTCGTAGTAATTGATGTAAGAGGGACCGATACATTCCAAGGCGACTTTTCTGTAACACGGTACCACGACCATGTAAGAAGAACGAAAGTTGAATGGATTCCTGGTAGAGAGCCTGCTTCTTAAAATGCCGAAGGAGAAATTCCATTAATGTAGATTTCCCCGATCCAGGCTTGCCCTTGATCCAGAGAATTCCAGAGCCTTCCTGAAGCCAGGTAGTATACGAGGAATGACTAGTAATCCAGCCACATGTATTTGCATGAGCTCGTTGTGTATCGTGTCGTCGATAGTCTATTTCTAAAAAAGCTAGAGACCGAAGGCATGCTTTACGCAATATTAGAGATAATCTAATCAAAGCGATAGAAATAGAGAGGCTTACTAAAATCCTGTTGTTCAAGTGTTCTATCAAATATATAACTATCATTACCTCTACGGGAAGACAGTAGTTCGGCTATTTATTAATTAGATATTAATCATATTTAGCTAACTAGGACAGTTTACATTGAGACCGAGCTGAGACCATACTCGGGATAGCATCTACAATACCGGTTATAGCATCACATACCGTCAGATACTCCTCGTCTGTAGGCTTCCCAAATTTGTTCATGTCGAAATGATTCCGTTGGAGTCCGATTTTCTGCGCTAAACCAAGGCAACCGGAGCCTTCCGAAACAGCAAATGACTATCCTAATTAACCTTAGAGCTTCCCTAGGTTTAGATGTAACATACCTTCTTCTCCTCTTTTCCTAAGATAGCCTTGACATTACATGGCTTCTGCTCAAAGAAACATGTAATCTTGGCTCTCTGTAGTGACTTTGCCTGAATCTTCTCAAAGACATATACCATCTCAAGCAGCGATTCATCATCAGGCTCAAGTATCCGTAAGATTTCTCCTTGAATTGTATCTTGGTATTCAGCATCGACCGCCTTGAGAAGTTCGCTCAGTGTTAATCCAGGGGCTCCTCGAAAAGGTGTCCCAAGGAACACTATGCCGTAAGTGGCAGAATATATTCCAGGCCATTCGTCAGGAAAATGTTCTGCTTTAAGAAGTGCCTGTTATGTTTTAGCCGGTCGTTCTTTTATACAAGTTCGACGTTCAAACCTGCAAGACAGCCAGTCCACCAAAACAGTGAGCGACGAAGATAAGGGGCCGCGATTGGAGAGCAGGGCCCTAGAAACAAAATCAGTACTTTGAATTAAGTAAGGCAATATAACGGCTTACCCTTCTTACCCGTTTCAAGGAGATAAGTAGGCGGTCTGCAACAGTGGTTGTCTTCTGGCGGATAGCATCATCCCCATACCACCGGGACATATATCCGTACCGCATTATCCGAGCATTCGGTACTACTGATGGTAGCATGTCTTCTTTCTCGAGCCAGTTGACGTAGTGCGACGTTTCGCCTGTGCCGACCTTTTTACACCAAGTATCGACGGGATGGGCACCGATGCCATGGATTGCGACAATGCTTAATCGCGTTAGAGAAAATAGAAAGGTTCGAGTGAGGATAGAGATCATACTCGATAATAGGTGCTTGGTTTTCAGTTGTCTCCTCCACTACTGGCTCGTGAAGGACCCTGAGGCCCGTGTCTTCGTCAGTTATGGGGCGAACCTGTTTTATCAGCATCCTCTGTGGCTAGTATCAACCTAGGAGCATACCATGGCAGCAATTGATATTGTCGTGATGCTAATAATAGGGGACCTCAATGACTACGGACAAGCGATCCGTGATGATCAAAAATGATAGAAATGATGGATTGAATGATGGGTTGATTGAGACATAAGGCTGGAGCATTTGCAAGTTGCAACCTACAACCTGCAAGCAAGCTCAGCCGCAGCCTGGAATAAATTTGTCAGCCACTTATTCTGCCTATCAATTCGGCCTTATTGGCAGAGGATATATCTTCACGGCATGACACTCTTCTAACACTCTCAGCTCATTAACCATGCTGCTCAGCTATAATGGCACCTATCCTCGAGTTACCTCCATTCTCCATTCACCAGCAACTCTGCACTGAACTCTCGACGGAGGGTGGGGCACCGACAAATACCTCGGTACCAGGGCATCCTTGTTTGAAGCTTGGCCATCTTCCCCAGATAAGGGAATTTCTCAAGCAAGAATTCTGGGCCCAGGATCTTGAGACCTTTGCACCACATCTTTGGGTGATGTCCACCTACTCTAGCAGTAATATCAACCCACTCCATCGCCAGCGAGTCAAAGGGCGCGAGATTATTGTCACCGAAGAATCTCGTTTACATCTTGTTTGGTTCCATGACCGAATTTTTATCAAACCTCTACCTAAATATATTCTCTCATGGACATTCTGGGAAATGTTCCTCGTCGATTCATCTGTTAGCCTAGGCGAGCACCGAAATACAATTCGAAGTGCTGCATTGGGCTATTTAAGAAGCTATCGATACTTGATCAAGCACGAGTCTGATTTCATTATCGCAAAACAAGACCATCTCCGCCTTATTCCCCAAGACGTCCAGTGGGCAGACTTTTGTCATTTTGTTTCTGCTTTGGATGGTATTAAAGATGTCGACGTCTCAGGCCGATACAGTTATGGAGAGCTCAGGCTTTCCAGGTTGAACTTCTACGCCCCAATTTTTCTCCGCAAGTTCCACTTTGAACAAGTGCATGGGCAGTACAGCGATTATTTCACGAGACTCTATGGCCCTGTTCTTTTTGTCCTTGCTGGGGTATCCACATTATTGAATGGAATGCAAGTCCAGCTAGCTGTCGATCAGGTCGCATCGTCGCATCATTATTCAATGTGGTCAGTTTTTCGTGTATGTAGCGCAATCACATTGATTGGGACAACTTTCATATCTATCTGCTTTTGCATTCTCTGGTTGTGGATTTTTCTAGACGAGTGGATATATACTATTAAAGTTCGAAGAAGTAAGCGACGAGAGTTTGGAGGACTTCCATGTTGAGAAACGATGACTGGCGGTAGCTGCGTTGTGTCAGTTAGCTCGCGCGGGGTCACCATAAGGCGAGAGGCCACGTTCCAGTCTGTGCACTTCCATCGCGTTTCCCATGCCAGCGGTGGAATCACGCCTTCAAATTACATGTTCAACTCCAAACAACCATTCGAACACTTGACAACACGATGAGCTGGCGAGGTCTGCTTTGTAAGGAAGAACTGCGAACGTCTTTGCTATCAGAGAAGTCTTCTCCTTGGCATAAGCGGAAAGTACCCTTGACGATGAGGTGTACAGGGCAATAAGGATCAGCGGAAAATAACTCGGACAGGGATTGGGAGCATACAGATATTAGAACACCTTATGGCATAACATCATTTCTTCCTCGACCATTCCCTTACATCGAGACAATTCCCAATCCCTCACTTCTCGTGTTTACATTCTGCATTTGTACTTCAACCTTACTTCTTTCGAATTGATTGTCTTCTGGCACTACTCCAACATCAGGTAAGCCACCCTACACTTTCCCATCTGCCTTCTGGTTCCAGACTTTTAATTCATCTCTCGAGAATTCTTATAACTAACTTTCTTCTCTGCACAGTATTCCAGGCCTTTAGTTTATCCTTAGCGCCTTCTCCCCTTATACCAAGTAAGTCTTACTTTCGCCTTCCACCTTCATTCATATGTGCTGGTCAAAACCTGTTCTATGGTGTTTGTTATCTAATGTTCATAGTTCCGCATGTCTGCTTTTCAGAAAGGATTAACTACCTCTTTGCCAAACCACCTGAATCCATTTCGGTTCAAGATGATTCCTCCTATCAAAGAACCAATTCCAAGTTACGTCAAGGTAAGTAAATGTAGTCTCCAGTCTAAAACTCTAAATGCTAATGCTCCTTAGGACGATTATAAGGAGACGTTGAATATACGCGATAAAGTCTACAAGGTAATTTCTGAGGCGGTTTGAAAGCACTTTACACACAATACGTTGAAGTCGACTGTTAATCATCTGATTCTTACTCTTATCCTGCATAGGGAGCACCAAGATTACAACAATTCGGTCAAGCCAGCGTGGGAGAAACTCGTCGAAGAATGCGAACACTAGCCTGTTAGAGAGAATCTCCTTAAGTTTGAAACAACTAATATAACTATCCTCACTAGGGCACTTAAGCATAAACGACTGCAATTCCAGTTTAGGGGTTGTAAGTGAAACAGATTTTGATTTCCTTGATAGTTTAGCTAACGGAATATTAGACGATGCAACGTCGATCTAGATGAGAGAGGATTTGGATGTCCAAGAAGACGTTCGTGAACGTAAAAGATCTTCTTAAAAGATGCCTTGCAATTTGTACTCTCTTTCCACACCTACACTACTAATTTCGCGCCGTTTTTACTTCAATCACAATTTCCTCCCAAGTAGAAACCACCTTGCTCTAGTCTATTTTTGATTTCGCTGATATACAAGCCTGTTAATCTTATGAGATAGCTTCCTGATCTCATCCTAAGCACGCTCTATCGAAGCGTATCGTTTCTGGCCGCCTTTTTCATCTTCCATCCATCGGTTTATTCGGTCCCTCTCTTTCTCAATACGCCTTTCTTTGGTCTCTATCTTAGTACAGATTATACACTTTTCAGACTTATAGACAGTATTCATGATCAACTTCATTCCACAGGTCTCACCAATCCGATACTCCTTGAGGCAATGTTGGCGGAAGTAGCTCCATTTGTAGTCGCCGCAGGCCATCCGGTATTGGTCATAGAAGCACATATCAACGATCTGCGATTTAGTCAGTCGGGCTCTTCGATCATCATATCTGGGACATATTAGGAGTTGAGATGTTCGATCTTACTAGTAGTGGTTCGAGCTTTTGAATTTACAGTAGGAAGGTGAAGGGAAAAAAGAAGCATATATAGAGAGCATACTTCAATGTGTTGGTTTAGCAGACCTTCATTTCGGCAAGCAAACTTCTCTTTAATCCTGTAGGCACCGTGCTATGTGCCGTCACACAATTGACCGCTTCTGAAGGCTACTTCAATATATCAACTACTCATAGGACAGCGAGGAACGGGAAGAGGAAGCATTCTTGGGCGACGCGAAAAGGAAAGGTGGGGCTGAACAGGGGTTGCGGAGCGCCTGTCCTCAACGAGCACTAGCGTGACTCGACAGGATGGTAGCCAACAAATAGCGGGAAAAGGTAGGAGTTGGGAAAGGCAGAAAGGCGCAGAAGAATCTCTCGGTACTGTATATGGCGTTTTCTTCTCTCGATCTAATTGTTTATCAGCTTGGAGGAAGATTCCCTGTGGGTCCCCTGTGCCTGTGGGGTTGGAATATCGACTTTTGGAGACAAGGAAAATTTGGGATCGCAAGAGAGACTGCGTCAGTTGGCGCTATAGTCAAACGCACTGGCACTCGGAACATCAATTGGGCTCGGAATGCCAAGAAGCACACTCCTATTGGCTCTCGTAGATATTAGTGGGACGCTTCCCACCAGGCTTCCCGCCGCAGCTGTGACGGTTCTGACCGTCACGTGCCTCATATCACGTATCATGCGTAGGAGATCCGTAAGGAGAGGATTCGTTTGTCTACAACCCTACAAGAGTACTAAGATCTTGTAGATTCTGGTTGGGAAAGTACGGAGATGAATGATGAAGTCAAACTCACATGGCTCTCTTGGTGGCATGGAGACACCTATACTTTTTACGATATGAGCTATGTGAAAGTATAAATGTAGCAGGCAACGTTCAGAAATCATAAAGAAGTTCTTTTACATTCTTTTTTTGTCGATTCAGTGGTATTGACATATTCAATCTACCTTTTTTAGAATACCCGATCGTGGATCGTGGATTCAGAAATCGTCTCTTCCTAAGCGAGCCAATAAGGGGCCGCAGCTAAGCGGCAAGACCCGAAGCAAATCTCAGAATCGAGAACCCCTCCATAACAACCGACTCCCCAGATATACACTCTCTCGTACAAGATGATGCCGACGTTGTAAGTCATTTTTGGGCAAATAACAAGATTAATCCATTAGGTAAAAGAGCAGTATTAGATAATGAGAGTCGTAAAAACGATGTTTCTAGAGAACAATCTATAAGCTGAAAACTAGAATCTTGCGATGCTTAGTACAGACCCTATATTTTCAAAGGACTAATTTTTCGCTCTGTTGAGTAGGAAGACTCCAAGTGAGGATGAATCATTATGTCAATCGCTATGTAAATGCGTTTCGAAAAGACATAATATTCAGTCTTAGCTTAGTGAATAATTGGGAAATTATCGTTAGTATCGGGCGCTGAGTGGACGAATTGCTTCCCAAATTCCGCTCCAAAGTTGACAATGTCGTCGGGTTTAAACCAGGTATATGAGCTTGGCAGTGCCTCGGCGACCTCTTCGAATGTGATACCCAACGTCGGTTGGTCAACGATTGAATCCCTCGTATCTCCCCAAGGGACCTATAAAACTCCGTCGAACTGTCGTGGCTCTCCCTGTGAGTAGGTAGTAGGAGTGCTGACGGAGAAAATGCCAATTGCGTGACCTAAGCCCTATATACAGCTCTACAAAGCTACTTTAACATTATGCTATAGCCTGAAACCCGACCGATATCGCAAGAACAACTAGTTACTGAAGTATATAAGATATATACAGGGCTTGTTGAAATTGAAGCCAAGTGTATTAAGGTCGATAATAAGCAACTTGCTCTTGCTAAAGCTAATTAAGGAAGCCCCTCTAAAGTTTGCCCCCTCTTATCAATTGTAATATATACTTTCTAATATTCTCTAGATTATTAACGAATAATAGTAAGCTATGCTTATACTCTATCAACTTTTACTATACGAACATTATGATTTTTTTATAGTATCCTAACACTTTTCTGCTAGTACTACCCTAAAACAATTAGCGTCCAAAAATAGAATGCCTACACGTATATAGCGGTATAGAATTCATTCGTTTCTAGAATCGCTTAGATATTATCTACGAGCTTCTCTAGACCATATGCTTGCCTTTATCTATTGAGTCTATAGTATGATGTTACTTCTTTACAAAACTGTCTTAGCCTGTAAAGATATATGGATTGAGTGTCTAGGTGATTTAGCTAGATATCGATGGGCTATTAAGGATAAGAATATAAGAGATCGAGAAGTTTGGGCCGGAAAGGCTAGATATTAGTATAGTCTAGCCTCCGATAACTCCCCTACTACAGGTATATTCCTTGATTTCCTAGGAACTCTATTCCTTTATTTAATTATTCCTAACACTATCCTATATAGGCCAGCTATATCATTACCCCGCGATTCTTGCCTAACCAAATGTTTTACAGCAACACTCCTTCTATAGCAAGTCATTATGCTCACCTATCCCGTTTACTTTAATAAAACAATCGATTTTTTTGAAACTCTTTGAACCCGTCCTTAATTCTGATAATACACTTTGTCGACCCCCCTTACTCGCTTTTGTTAAATTCCACAGGTTAATTTTTACCCGGCAAGAAAACAACGCTCTACTAATAGTAAAGCTTCAAAGTGCCGCCGATGAATTTATGGCCTGTCTCGAGACGCAAATTGGACGAATAACAAGGAAATTTATAGAACAAGGTTATTATATTGCTGGAATAAATTGCTGCGCAATATAGCAATAATCGGAAGTTCATCTGGAATACCTAGAACACTTTGAAACTTTGACTAAGTTTACCAACAAGGTTATGAACATTGTTTTGGACAGAATTAGCGATCCTAATGTCCTTCCATTTGTCTATACTACACTTATATTCTTAGTTTTCATCCTTCGACAACACCTAGCCAGCTCAATACAAAAACGCTACCCGCTCGTCAAAAAGCTTAAAGTGCAGTAGCAGAGACTTTCGCGTTATTTCAAACAAATCTACTGAAGGTCCTTAGCTATTATGCTGAATAAAACTAGCAGTTTAATCTGCTATAAGGATGATGAGATCTTTTCTGTAGTAGAGGACGGAAAAAAGGGAGAAAAACAATATCGTCGGTTTCCTGAAGATTTTACACTTCGTGGGTTGTTTTGGAGCGAGAGCTTCTTCCTACAAGACTTCTTTCAACGTTATATCGAGGAAGAGGAAAAATATCATGAGCGTGCCTCAATAGGAGAACATCGAAAACATCGAAAACACCGAATCCACAAGATTGGACGCTTCATAGCTGCTGTTGATAGTTGTTCTAATCTAACATATGACAGGGAAACAAAACTGTTTGTATTGAAGGATCTTTGTCCCTAGTAAGACGATATGGATTTGGATGGAGTAAACTTGGACGTTTGTATAACGAAATACAAGATTATTATCAAAAATGAGATTAGTATCTATATGAAATATAATTCTATAAATCAGAATAAGATGATCTGCAAGTAGACGTGCATTAGCTCAAAGGTTGCTGAAGGCCATTTGAATAATTGATCATTATCCCTATGCTGAACATCTTTTAGCATATGGTGATGCCAAATTCAGCAGTTCTATACAAGGGGTGGTTTTTAAGACCATGGAAAAATATCAAGATGTTGAATTCGCTGAGACGGAGTTCAGACCAAACTCAACGTCCCTTCGGAGCCCTTCCACCCCCGAAAAGACAAAAACTGATAGTTCTTACACAACGTGGGATACGAGGGATGGAAATATCGTAGATGAATCGCACACCAGTGTTTCTTCCTTTTCTTGGGATACGAAGAAAGTGGTTGTGCCAGAGAGTCGAATTGGATAATTCGCTTTGCTAAGATGTTTAGACTTCGGTTTAGCAATATGGTTTAGACAAAATGTATGAGTAGCAATTTCTACAAGACCTAGTAAGTCAGCCTATATATTTACTGTTCAGTACTGACAACTGAAGCATCATTTATGTTGTCAAGATTAGTAATATACTAGATGAATCGGTCTACTCTCTGGAATATTGAATTGAAACTCGGCACTTAGTGTGCAGAGAAATAGGGGATGGGGAGTTCGCATTTGATTTTGAGATTTATGAATTTTGAGGTATTGAAATTTCGACTTCCTCGTGGTGATAAGATTAACAACTTTACCCAGAACCCCACCAAATATCCAAAGACACTAAAACAACACAAAATCCCCATTTACCAACGCTCGATGTCTAATTCCAGGGAGAAACCTATATCAAATAATTAGTCTAAGAATCTTTGCCAGTTGAATGAATATTTGTACCAATCTTTGCAGTTCTGGAATAAGTGGCTCTGGTTCCCGGATTCCTTCCACAACCCCGATCCGTTCCTCCAGTTCTTCCACGCCAACGATATGTTTCACATATCTGTTTGACTCGTATTCTATTCTGTCCCAATGGTTCACCTTCTCCTGCCGCGTCTTTTCCAATTTCGTATTAAGTTCCAAAGCAGTGTGACCTTTAATGGCCACATGATTGCTGTCCAGCTGGACCCATGTGTATAAATATACCTAGTTCATGTTTCTTCTAGGTCTTCGCTGTGAATTCTTGAATTTGTGATTTTATCTACGTGTTGTTCCACCATGCAATCATTGGCCATATATTCCTCCACACAAGAAGATGATACTACCAACCATCATTGTGACTTCTCCTTCCTTTCGACATCCTCCTTCACGTTATTTCAGGATCCCCATTTGCTATAAACTCTCTGGGTTTGCCTGTCCCGTCAGAACGCCGTCTAGACTTACTCTTCACGTGTAGACACGTGACTCATGATATGCAGGACCCTTGACACAAGAAAGCGTGATGTCATGTGACAGCGCGCTGAATTAGCGTTCCTGCCTTTTGCGGGGAAGCGATTGAAGTTATCTTTCCTTCGCCCTCCCCGCTCCTACGTACTTCGGTGTCTTGTCACAGCCCTTCAAAGGTTTGCGCATTCAATCCAATGTCTGCTGGGCGCGTGAGCTAACCTCTTCTAGTGATGCACCCTCGCGCATCGAATCGCTTTCCGATACCAAACGCTTGACTGCCTTCGTGGTCAGCCTGTACGGCCGCAATCAAGATATTCCCTTGAGTCAGAAGCGTCAACCTCATATCCCTTGATAGATAACTGCTAACACTACTGCAAATACAGTTTCGGTTCCTCCCAACCCCTCTCCTACGATGGCTTTTGAAGCCGTCCATTCCAAATATGCCCAAGGACGCGTGTACTGGCTGGTCATTCACCTCCAGAAAGTCGCTCTACCATTCGCCACCAGTCCCACGATGATACAACGTGTCCAACCCGACGACAATGTTGATCTCGTTGTCGACCTTCACACGCCCGGTATAATTGTTACAATGGCAACTGGAAAGGCTATAACCGTTGAGGTGTAGAATCTGAGTTTCAAGCTAGATTGTACGCGGGGGGTCAAGCTGGTGGAGGTCCCGGCTATGCGATTCCAGCTCCAGGTGGACATAAAGAAGCTGAAGGAGCATGAGTTCACAGTTCAGGTCAAAGTTGGGACGGACGAGGTATGCAATATATGGCCTAGCCCACCTCCTTGATCGAGCTAACAAGGGCTAGAATGATACGCCAGCCGTTCGCACAGTTATGGACTTGATCTGCGAGGGAGTCAACGCTATTGAGATAGGTTATCCTGAGGACGAAAGAAAGAGTCTTAACAGCCACGAAGAACTCAAGATACTTGCCCTGCTTCCGGCCTTGTTTGATTGTTATTCAGTAACGTGTAGAACAACGACTCAGCAAGAAGCAGTAGATACCTGGTGCCGCCGTATTCAAGAAAACGACCAGAAACGAAACATTGCGTTCAACGGCTGGACCATTCCGCTCCCTCTCTTCGAAGATTGTTGTGTCATACTCGAGTCAGGAATCCAGAAGGGTGAGATTGAGATCAAGGAGAAAGGAACCCCATCTCAAATTCATGAGAGGAGGCTGAGTAGGCGCCAGACTCGACATCAAATGAGAGAAAGCGTATTGGAGGGGTAAGCATGGATTTGGAAGGAATCACTTGCAAAAAGTTCATTGTACCCGAAAAAGGACATAGTTTTGAAATCAAGGAAGAGATTAATAGTGATATTGACAGGAATATTCTTGCTCCCATCGCGGACTGGTGTTACGTTTGTTGTCAAGGATAGTGAAATAAAAATTCAGTCTTTTCCCAGCTAATACCTTGGTTCCACGACTTTCGTAACGCAACACAATTTCCCTTGCAGCGGGGAAGCGAGGTAAGAAATTCACTCGTACAACGTTGGGTTGTTAATGAGCGGAAGCATCTTCCGGTCTTAGAGTTTGTTAGATGCTAGGAACTAAAATGTCGAGTGGAACATATTACTTGCCTTGAGAGTGAAACAAATCTCATGTCTTTTGAAAAAAATGAATGCCTCTTGCTCCTAGATATATAGAAAAGTCCTAAGACGAAACCAAAACAAAAAACGCTACTACAAACTCGGATACCCACGATGTGCGATTAGGAAGAATGTCAATTCACCTGCGGCCATGCTACGAGTTGTCTTCTCTCATACTGTCACTTTGCTCGTACGGATCCGTATCATTAATGCTTTGGAGTAAAGGTTCTTAAGCAATCCTAGTCTCAAAATGTCCCATGCCCTCCGTGTCAAAATAGGGCAAACAATGGTGGAAGATGAGAATAAAACTTGCTGTTAGCGTTTGGTGGCGTAGGGTAGTGGTTGGGAGGTGTTGCGTTTGTTGAATGGCGCGGGTAAATGGAGTGGCATTTGGAGGAGCAGACACAGTGATTTGATACAGAGGCGGAAAATAAAAATAGACTGGTCTCGGGCTTCAACGTTACTTTTGCGGAGTTGCTGTATTGGTGCTCATGCTTCTGCCCCCCCGTAAACTCGTTTGCACAACGGATATCGGGCTTCACCGTGACTGGTTCTGTGACGATGCAGGCGTTGCTGTATTGGTGTTTATGCTTCTGCCCCCCGTAAAACTCGTTTGCGGGGAGACCTATGTCATGGTCCAACTCCCTTGAAGAAGAATCTCCTCCGGGGTCCATGTTGGTGCAAAAGACATCCAATGAACACCAAGTTCCTACATCGCAACATGACCAAGTTCGACACCGAGAATTTGCCCGCCTGCGGAAGTGACCTTCCCAGCGAATCTCCGACTACAAACAAGAGAAAGCGGGAGCCTATTGTAGACGTAGATGCTGCTAAAAGATTGGCTGAGAAGTTTTAAAGGGTAGCTAGGACTATGAAGTTTCAATTGGCGGCTGAGAAGCTTCGAAAGTTGGCTGAGCAGCGGCGTTAAAGGTTGGCTGAGCAAATCATCAATAGGGCAGAGCCAAAACCCGGTAACAGCGCTATCATCAACAAGCGTTTGGCAATGGGGCTTACCTCTATGATGTGTGTGAAGTGTGACCAGCCATGTACATCAGAGCTATATACTCCAGGCCAGTGCTTTAGCTTCCACTTTGTCCTCGTCTCACCTAATAGGGAAATATGGACCTCTCATGGTGGTCAAACGGTGAAGTTGATCGCAGGAACCTCTGGAATTGGTGGAAGTTGGAAGTGGCTCTATTATAGTGTCACAACAACCATCCGAGCTAGATGCAAAAGTTAGTGGGCGTATCAAGATAAAGAAATGTTAGGATGGTTTTGGTAGGCTCACTTCCCCCTGTTTGCGAAGGACGTGCTAACGAGATCCAGCTGTATCCAGATTCGAGCCGTTGGGATACCTCCCCAAGAGAAAGATCATGACGATCCACGCCATTCAGTCACTCACCTCACGTTAGATCGCGAACCTACCGCCGTATTTCTATATCGACATTTCGCAGAATCAAACTGCTATCTTGCAACTAGCACAACACTATCACTAAAGGCTTGTCTCGTGATCTCAGCTATTTGGGCACCCGACATCATAGGCTTTGAAGGCGAATCAACAAAGCTACCCCCTTTTCACGTGCGGCTCCTAATGAAACAAATTTGGTCTGCCTTAGTAAAGACCCTGAAACTTTATACGCCCCGTCACACATTAATACTACATTTTAGTTCTTGGCCTAAATGGCAAGTTTGTTTCTCGGGCGATCATTTTATACACCTACCCGAAAGACTTGAGTCTGTATCCAGTTTCCAAGCGAATACAATGCACTATGTGGAGATGACGCATCGATGCTACGAGCGCGTTAGGGAACTCAAAACAGGCAGTCCCCCCTTTTATGTTTTGTTGAATCTAGTGTATACATTCCTGGCTTTAAGACCCGCTTCACAATTCAATCAATCGTGGGGTGATGTTATGCGAGATGCCGAGACCTACTAGGAGGAGAAAAAACGGAAGATGGATAAGAGTTCAGAGTAATATGTTTTCTGAGAAAGATTGTTTTGTAGGAGCGTACTGAGTAGGGCACGCAAGTCCTTCCTTGATGGGCTAGGGATTACGTTGATGAAGATTTCTTGTGTTTGTTTTCACAGTATGCCATCAATCTCATTTTTAAAACGGGAGAAGCGGGTGAATCACGCTGTTTGGTTGAAATTTGTTGGCAACTGCTACACGATTGTTAGTGGTATCCAAGTGGTCAGAGAATCGCAACTTTGGATTCGCAAAATGTTGCTTGAGCTTAGGAGGGATACTACAGTTCGAGAGATTCAGAAGGTGACTATATATTATATACGCTGGAATTGAGGAAGGTTAGGTAATCGATTATCAGTGACTACCACCCACTCTATTCTTGCTTATGGTAGAGCAGCTCCGGCAGATTGAAATCGTTTCCCCGCTTGACGAGGAGATTGTAATTTTTGTGGAGATTTACCCAGAACTTGCAAGGGGGTAAGTACCTCTGCAAAGAAACGGGTAAGGCATTACTGTTCCTTAGAATAGAACGTCGATTAATATCAATTTTCAGTTGCCCCTCTAACGACATTATGTCGCCTATGCGAGAATACAGGTTTTTTTGACAGCGCTGGGCTTCGGGACTATATGGAAAAAATACTCGTATCCTTTGCTTAATATCGGCACTAACCCCTTATAACCGTGGTTTAAATTATAAATCCAGTCTGTGAGATAACTGGTTCTTTTCACGGAGTGACTGTCTGCATTTGTGTGACTTCGGATCCAGACTCATTGTAGGCAAGTGTGTTGGCTGCTGTGAAACACCAACGGCACGTCTTGCCCTTCATTGGCTGGTCCTGTGTGTAAGCCAAGATAGTAGCCCTTCTCAAATAGCAGCCCCTTCCCCAAGATAACACCCCAAGGTCATTATCTTCAAGCACCAAATGTCATGGAGGGATTCTCAGCTACAGATCCTAGCACAAGTTTCACACCGAGCCAAACCATTATCAAAGCTTCAATTGCAATATTCGAACAGCAACTTCAAGATGAGTGGGAGTGCCAGAGGATGCCGAAGGGATTGATGGATGCCTTCGCGAAAACTTCTACCCTTGAAGCAGCTGCCACGGAACGAATCTTCTTGGACTATGGGGGACGGGCGGCCTGGCTTGCATTATATCGTGCGACGCGTGCCCAAGGGAAGCAAAACACCACGATCGCTTCGTTCCACGAGGTATCCCCAGAGATCCGGAAAAACGCCGCGAGAGGGTTAGCAGGCCTTAAGCAACACCCTTCTGTCGCTGATATCATTCGCAAAATATCTCAAAAACGTCGCCGTAAGTAGTCTGACCGCTTCTACTTCATTTCTAACCACGGCTCCTGACAGATCGGTCTCTGAAGGAACAACAAAATCCTACTTCTAATCGTCGCCGTGAGTAATCTAACCGCTTCTACTCCATTTCTAACCGCAGTTCCTGACAGGTCGTCGGCCTTCGAAGGCGCAACAAAATTCCCCAACATTGTCAGCGACTTCGGTAACACCAAACAAGACGCAAAATGGTTCGATCGCATCAGCCAGCTTTACGAGATTACCTCTAGAGGAGACTCAAAGCATCCCCACAACAATGCCCGCCCCCCTAAGCAACGCTGCTCGGCCATCTAAACTCGAACATGCCTCACAACAAGGGATGAAGGACGTTTTCAACGAGAGAATATGTGATGCCATTAAAGGGGACACCATTCAGCACAATGGGACAACCTACCTGAAAGCTGCTGTGGAGATGGCCTTTCCTATCTGGGTTATGGACGACTGTATCATGACCTTGGCCATACACGAGAGCAAGGTAGAAGATCTTGCGAAGGCTTTGTTCAACGTACAAGTAGAACTGCGGGGACAGATTCGGTCTCTAATCCTCCCTGGAGGGGTCAAAGTAGCGCCTTCTCCTGAAATAACTGTGAAAGGCGTTGCTTGCAGTGCTCTTTTGGATGTCTTCGGTCCTGAAATATATGAAGCAGCCATGGCAAGCAATATGCGCGAGGAGGAAGTGGCGGATGGAGTTGACGTACTACAATGTGTATCAATGATCCTTCCGGCTAGTTCTAGAGATACAGTTGTTATTAACTTAACTCTAGAGACGCTGAGAGCCATTCAAATAAGCAACAAGATATTCCCTTAAACTTTCCTCATATTTCCCAGTCAAGCAATGTTATCCCTCCTTTACTTGGCCTCCAGCAAAGTACAGTGAAATACCCGATGGTAGCTTCACTTTACCAGTGAGCTGGTATTGTTTCTCCTTCTTCCCATTCTCGACGGAGGAAAGGCCATTACATCCCTTCCAATATACCCACTGTTCCTTGCCGTCAACCAATTTGAAATTAATATTATCGTCCGCCGTGAATTCCACATCAGCATCATCGAGCGTTTCGGGTTCAAAAGCCTGATACTACGTTAGAAGAGCCATAAGCGCAGATGTTACCAGCTTACCATTCCGACGTCCTCTTGTCTATATGGGGATAAAATGAGCTGACCCTAGCCCTGCACCATATGTGCGTACAGATCCTATCGCGATGCTATAGGGTTCTGAGCTTCTTTGGCAGAGTCCCTTGGTGTGTCGCGGGGGAGCTGAATATTGTTGGCTCCAGAGGCTGGGTAGGGTCGTTTGCGCTTCGCAGTGTAGGATTCTGGAAATCGTTGTGGTTGTCGCCTAATATAAGGTCAATAGCTGCACAGAGAGGCAAAGTGGCAGATCTTATACTCGTCTTTAAAGGTCGTGAATAGTCGATGTTTTAGTTGGGAGGGTGAGGCTACCGATGAAATAAATTGCCGGGCGGAAGGCTGTGGTATGGAAGGGCGCAATCACTAGCGCTGGGCTAGGCTGGTCAGGCAGAAACAATTTATTGCTATCGCAGGAGATGACCTTTGGATAGCATCTGGTCTCTTCAAATTCGGGGTTGCGACTTTTCGGGGAGAATTTGTGTCTTGCCAGACTTGAAAGTGGTGGGGCTCAGTGCCATGTGATTTGCTCAGCCAGCCGATAATGGCCAAGTAGACCCCGGCATTTGGGCTCCAGTGCTTTCAGGCCGAGATATTCACCAACGTTGCATTCTTGTATATCTTGTGCCGAATAAAATCCTCTGAGCACTTCGAGCTTGAGGGAAGAAAGCTGCCCCGCCAGCACCATCCTTAATCATCATATGACAAAAAGATGGCAGGTTCTAGTGCATCTAATCATGTATATGGGGCAATTGACTAGCCACGAGTTCCGCCAACACCTTCAAATGATCAATTAACTACGGCGGTAGAGGGAGGAGGGCGACGTGTTTTGACCGAGACATTTAGTTCGACGCCTAAGTTTACTGAATATCAATGAACATATGAATTACACTAGACAGATACACCGAATACAGTAACATACAAAAGAAAAGAGCGAAATGAAGCCACCCGAGAGCATATTCACCAAACATCATTCTTGGATCGACTGAACACCTTTCATCGCTGCCGCAAACGTATTTCTAAGCCAGATATCTCACGAGTATCTACCAAACCTCTCTCCACCATCTAGCAACTGGTCATGTGACGAGTATATGCTGAGGAGTTTGATTGTTACCATTGTGGCAACATTGCGCAGCACTAGCCACAACGCGTTAAACCCCGGGCACTCGCCACCCTGCCGGCTCTGGGCGTCTGTGGTTGATCCCCCTTGGCGCCTTCGAGTCTTCAAGATCCGTCCAAAAATTGTACCAATTTCGTCCCGCACCTATGGCAATATATCGCTGGTTTAGGAGCGCAAGCCTTTCCATCGTAAGAGAAGGGCTTCGGCATTTAAGCGCTTTCTCCATTGGATTAAGGAAGAAACCAAGAAGGATCTGTTCAGGGCAGTCGTGGCCGAAAACACAGCATGCTAAAAAGTCTCCAGAGTGCAAGACCTGTGAATTTAGAATCTTGCTATCCATGATAAATGCTGTGGAGACTAACCTTCTTGACCAATTTGTACTTCTCTGGAACAAGTTGATTGATGTATGCGGATATGCACCTGAATCCGAGGAACAATCTATTGATGGCTGCGACTTCATTCCCATCGAGATAAACTAACCATTCTCGAAGGGTGATCTGGAAAAAGGCGGCAGAGATAACTTTTTGAATGGCCTCCGCGATATCGTCAGGCTTCCCTGAGAGGTCTGGAGGAGCCCATGTCCACATGGTGCTCTGCTTTTCCGGTAAGGGATCGAGCAGCCTCAGGAGCTTCCCTGCCTTCTGCTCTCTCGACAACTGGAGGATTTCCTGTTCTGCACCAAGATTTCCATGGAGAGCTATCAAAAAAGAATCCAGCCTATAATCCCACCGCCCTGATAATACGGCCTGGGGAATATTTTGGTCCCGGAAGGGAAAAAACTGGCAGATATGTCGAATTGTGTCAGAATTATCCGTTGTCCCAAGTAACCTCTGAACTCGCTTTTCCAAACTTGGACTGGTTCTAGCATTGCGCTTGAGTCTGATGGCCGACGTCTGTTAAGAAAATGTTAATTATACATTTTTTAACAGTCTAGAAAGTCTTACTATCTCGATCACGCGTGTGACTATGATTTCGATGTGTAGCTTAGCAATTCCATGAACAGGAGAACGTGGCGGGGCTGGGGGCATCCTAAACGGTTCGCAGCTCGACATAGTAAATAAGGCAAAAAATGCACCTGAACGTACATGAAGGGAAACCAATGTAATCTCTCCGCAAAGAGGGCGTCAAGAGGAAAGGCGACATATATACATGTACGACGCCGAGAAATTGAGAGCCTGGATATTAATGCTGCGAAGTCCAGGTAAGATAGTAGCCCCCCAGATAGCAGCCCTTACAAAGACCCTCACATAACAGCCCCTCACATAACAGCCCCTCACATAACAGCCCCTCGCATAACAGCCCTCCAGATAGCAGCCCTTGCATAACAGCCCTCCACATAGCGGCCCCTCGCATAGCAACCCACCCATCACTCGCATAACAGCCCCTTACATAGCAGCCCTCACGGGGTACGCGATGGTAGAATTGTGAGGCGATGAGGTGGCTGCAGCTCGAGATCACCGAAGAGGTAGAGGGGTATTCCTGACAGGGGGTGCTGCGATCGCGAAATGACAGAAACAGTAATCGTTGCCGCTGCCATATCTTATCCCAAAATCATTTAGAAGCAAGTGGACTTGACTTCCGGTCCAATGACAGGCGGATGCACACCCTGCCGATAGAATATAAATACAGGCAACAGATCACCCTCGATATGTTCAGTGCTTGAAGCGAAACTCACTGAACCACGAGAAAAATGGCAGCCACCGACGTAATTACTGTCTCGTCTATTCATGGGCTTCAGGTTCCCCTAAGCTGGGGTGACATGGAATTGTCCAACACCTTGTAAGTCTAGGGCTTCACTTTCTCTATTGACGATGAGCCATATTAACCAAACGTTCCTGACATAAGGTACAATGAACTGCCTCGAATGCACAACGATATGGGCCCTGGCCGGGAGCACATCAAGAATCTTGCTGCCATCATTGGTCAGCACAAGATGACTGGAAAATTCGCCGCTGAACTACTCCACAAGCATGAGGACACTCCGGCTGGGCAGGTCAAGCTCGAGGTAGACATCAACACCATGCCTGCCGAGTTGATCAAGCCTGTCCTTGCTGAAATTGTTGACCCGAGCAAGCTCGAGGCAGCGCTCAAGACCGTGTCTGGCAAATGGATGAAGCCTGTCCAGCTCGACTCTCTTGACCTGAACAACATCCACGGTATCGTCTTCAAGCTCGACCCTAAGGAGAAATGCTTGGTCCCTTACGAGTTCGCCGAAGGTCCAATGTCTGTCTCCGAGAGTAGTACGGTCGACAACGACTTCGTCGACAACCTTGCCAGCTTTGTCAACAATTTTGTCAACTACGTCGAGAAGAACAACCTCGCCAACATGATTGGGCTTCAGTTCTTGGGGGCTATCGAAAATGATGGCCAGCACGCGCCCTTCACTGCCGAGTTTGAGTTGGGCGAGAAGGGAACCATCACACTGCCCGCATCCATTTTGAAGGACGTGGAACTTGTCCCTACCAGCTGGCCTGATGCCACCTGGCCTGGTACTGGCAAGCCTACTGACACTGAACCCCCTGCGGGCCAATCTTGGGCCAAGAAAGTGGTTAAGGGTGTGGAAACTCACGCCGTATTCATTAATTAGGCACAGCATGGAGAATACCTGTTGAAGCAGTTGGCTGACAAGGGCTCATCATTGCCAAATTCTGAGATCTTCACAGCTCGGCTTAGTCACTTCAACAGTGCTACTTATCGCATTCCTTTGCAGTCACGTCTGAACGTGTTGCTTTTTTTCATTTTCTGCGGTTTATGCAGATTGAGTTGTCTACTCCTTCCTCCCCTAAATAGTCTTTACAGAGTACTCTAGCTAGCTTTTCCTCACATCACCATCATTAAAACCAAATAGCAATCAGAGAAATACATGTGGTCTATATTTGTACTTAAGCATGCAGGGCTTTTTCCATACAATGGACGGGTGATATACATCGATGTGCCATAGCTGTTGGTACCTGTCATAGCTATCGATGCTAACTGTCGTCAGAGCAGGGTGTGACGACACGTACGAAGTGTGGTCCGCGCAAGGGCGAACGGTCCACGGTGTGGGTTGTGGAATCGTAGAGCTGTCTATTCGAAGATTCTAAGCTGAGGAGGAGAGGAGAGCTCGAGAGAGCTCGAGTCTAAATACAGGATGTGTCTCGCTAAGCATAACACGTGATATAGGACACATGACGGTCAGAACCGTCACACCTAGTTACAATATCAATAGTGCCGATCCAGGATGTGAATGCGGAGAGGGGAGACAAACTATAGGACATGTTATATTAAGATGTCGAAAATACAGACACCTGTGACAGAGGGAGTTTTGGGGGAGAGGGTGGTTAAACCTGAAGGCAATCTTGAACGAGTCAAAAACAGTAACAAAGGCAATAAGATTTATAGAACAGACGCAACTCCTTGGGCAATTTTGGAGTTGTAGTACAGTTCAAAGAGACGAAGCGGAACGCTGGGGGAGACTGAAGGTATAAGGACATGAGATGGCTAGCAGAAGCGGCAGCCAAGGAACCTGATATACTCTAAAAAGATTAAGCAAAGCACTTCTTTTATGCTATGTATATAGTTGTAGATAGAAGCCAGACCGTCTAGTGGAGGAGGCTGCTGGTCACTGTATAGTGATGAAGTGAAGTGCGTTTGCCAAATGCGGTAAAGCGTACTTCGGCAGCACCGAGCATCTCATGTATTTGGTACGATGTAACTATATATGTGAACATTATTTGTACATAAATGGGTAGGAGCCTAGCACCAGCTTCTAAGCTTCACTCATCATTGGAACTCATAATAGCTTCCCCATACTATATCCACATCTAGGTAATGGGTAATGCACATGAAGTTACACAAGTCTTAACAAGACATAGAGCACGTTATATTAATTGATTAGACCAATACAAAGACTCTATCTAGTCAAAAAATTCCTTTCAGAACTACGCTAACAACAAGTACCTTATTCAAAGCAGACATAAGGCGGAAAGGTATGCGATTGCATGTTCTTTTTCCTCACGGCCATGCTCTCGGAAGAATCCAAACAGCCTTGCAACTTCGATTGAACGCCGATCATCTTTCGAGATATGGCCAGTCACCTGGTAGAAAGTTTTCCAAAATAATTCCCGAAGGCTATGATGGTTGGGGTGAAAGTGCCAATTGGTTCTGGTCTGGATACCAAGGACGACCTCCATATTCGCAAGGGACACGCCGAACGGGGCAATCTTAGCGTCGGCCCAATCGATGATGCCTGTAACAAGACGATTAGTCTTCATCTCCCTAGACATCACTCCAGAGAATACCAAAGTGAGAGAAAAAGGAAGATTCCGCATGGACACTTGCCTGTGATATGGCCGGTGGCCTCATCCACATGAATATTGTTTTCTAAGAGATCATCATGTTGGAGAACCATGGGATAGCTGGACCGGAAGAGCCGTGGAAGCTCTTGGCGAACATCGTCTAGCTTTGCTTGAAGTTGGGCAGGCAGGTCTGGAGAGACTTCATCCAAGATCTTGGAGTACTCGCCAAGTAAGCCAGGAGGCGGCTCCAACGTATGGTCAGGTTTGTTGATCCACGCCGAAGCAAAGAAACTATACGAGTCTTTCGTCAACCAGACATACAACATAAACAACCATAAATGTGGCATCAGACCTTGCAAAGTCTTGCACAGTTTGCTGCAGACGTTGTTCCATTGTAGAGGCAGGAGAAAAGAACTGACTCCTGACTCGACAGAAAGCTGGTCCGGGGACAAGATTTGCCACGTACACGTGGACTGGTCCAAACATGCCTTGGGACTTGCATTCGGGGACAAAATCTCCATAAAGTTGCCTTGCTATCTCGATTTGTCTCATGGGTAATTGGGAGCGCCGAAACTGGACGACCTGCGCCGCCTCGTCTCCAGACACAGTATAGCTGGTCGCACCTTGCACAGGTGTGGCAGAGACAGGACTGCCGAGAAGGTTGGCCGCAAAATGATCGATTTCGTCCCTCCCAAGTCCATGGTCGTTGAAGAACTTGGCGATCTGGTAGGCTGAGAGTGCATCATAAGCTTCCGGCTTTGCTGCATAACCAGAAACATCCATAGCGAGGAAAACTAAAGGTGGAGGTTGGCGCAGCGAGCCTGGCACCTTTTATATACCCCTTGAAGCGGTTGCAGCTTGATCCCTGTGGCTAGCGCTTACTAGCGCAGTTTGTCTTCCCCATGTTACCGATTCATCGCCAGGTCCTGTCCCTTGCAGCCTCATCATGTGCGATTCGTAGCCTCAGGCTGCAACTATCACTACCTATATCACGAGCTGCACGTGCTTCGCTCTGCTTCTCTACGGGAAATTGTTCCCACTAGATACACGCAGATTTATAATCCTCGTCGGTGATTAGATTATTTTCGTAGTCCTACGCATTTTCCATTTACGATTACCATATTTGGTTCTTCTATTTTGCAAATCATCTTAAATAATATGAGCTTTAATGTCTAAGGCAGAAAGCAGCCACAGCGCACAGCCACAAACATCAGCCAGGTCCCCATTGTGCAGGGTCTATAGCCTCAGGCCGCATCTACCACACCTTAGCTGATTTGTCGGGAAACCTGGTGTCTGTATTACTTCAGTAAGCGCGCCGCACTTAGTGGAGCGGGGTCGCACCTGCGGCTAGCGAATCACAGCTGCACGCAGAAAATAGGCGTGTTGCCTTAGCAATGAACGAGATGCCTGCCCTAGCCTTCCAATTATCATATTTACGTTTTCGGCTCAACAACAACACTACTCCTTCAGAATGTCCTCTAGGCGGGAATCGGATTTTGCGCGTCTAGAGCAGCTGCTTCGAGAAGCAGATGAGCGAGCAGAGCAGGAGCAAAGACGTGCAGAGAAAGCCGACGAAAGGGCAGAACAGGAGCGACAGCGTGCAGAGGACGAGCGACAGCGTGCGGAGGACGAGCGACAGCGTGCGGAGGACGAGCAGCGAAATCGACAAGAAGCAGACGAGCGCGCAGAACAGGAACGAAGACGTGCGCAGGACGAGCAGCGAATTCGACAACAAGCCGAGTCTCGCGCTCAGATTGAGAGAAAGAAGACAAGAGCCACAACATTCGAAGAATACATACGTGCCTGCCATAAACTTCTCTCGAAACCACTTCGTATCCAGACGGACAAGAGCCTCAGCACACAGGGCTCCATCACCAGTCCGAAGAACAAGCGGTGCCCGACTTTATTGAAACCTTGGACGGACTTCCCCAGACGACAGCAACAGCTCTTCCAAAGGGTCTGCGAATATATCCCCTCTGAGGCAGAATGCTTCAGTTCCACCCAATACCTCACAGAACTCGGGCAAGACCTTTGCGACCGGCCACTGGCAAGCGAGAAGGATTTGGAGGCATATCAGCGCTTAGCCGTTGAGCGACCAACGACACATATCATCTCCCATCTTCAAGAGATAGAAGAGGCCCGCCGTGAGTTCAACTTAGGCAGTGGCATTATTTTCGAGAACCATGCCAACACCCTCAGTGATCGCAACGAAGAGGTCTAGCAAAGTCTACAGAATCTCCGCATCTCAGGCAAAGGACAAGCCTCGAGCTCAAATCCCAAACCGCGAAACGCCGATCAAATTTGTGTATATAAGGAGGCAGATAACACACGAAGCCTGTGCATGGTTGTTGAATACAAACCATCTCATAAGCTGTCGGCCTTCAATCTACGGGCTGGGCTTTTGCGAGCTGACGAAGGGTCTATGAATATTCCCGAGGATGTCATCAATCGGATCACAATACCGACTAATCCAGAGGCCAAGTTTGTGTACCACTCTGAGTGGCTGACGGCAGCAGCTCTAACGCAAACGTATACATATATGATTGAAAACGGCCTTGAATACAGCAAATTGGGTACGGGAGAAGCCGATGTTTTCCTTCTCATCAAGGAGGAAGAACCGCATACGCTCTACTATCACCTCGCAGAACCCAACATCGAAGCCGAAGCGCAGAGTGAGGTCGATACCGTACTTTGTCGCACGGCAGTGAGCCAGACCCTAACCTTCTCCCTAATGGCACTGGACTCGAAGCCTCGCAACCAAAAATGGCGAAATCATGCGCTAGAGACTGCTTGCAGGGCTGTGATCGATCACGAAACCATCTTACGACAGATACCCGCTGAAGAGAAGGCGTTGACTCCTCCGCCCTCGGTCTTTCATGCACGAATCTATCCTTTCGAGCGGTCGCCGATCATGTTAAGACCCAGAAAGTTACGGAAGGCAAGGAATAGCTGTGGCTCTGCAGACATAATCGTACACGAAGATCCACAGAGTCCGTCTGGCTCATCTGATGAGACCTCAGACATTGAAACTCCAAGCAAGCCAAGGGCTCATACGCACCAGTCTAATGTCGGACAGCTACGTTACGTCAAAACATCACAGGCAGCCGAAGAGAGCGATGTCCGCCACCGCCAATACTGTACACAAGCCTGCTTGTTAGGGCTTGTGCGAAAACGTCCCTTGGACGATGCTTGTCCAAATGTCAATGCACATCGTGCTCATGAGACCGGCAACTACCATGCTTTGGAGCGGAAATCCCTTATAAAACTTATGTCCCGCCAACTCGCCGAAAACCCCGACAATGGGTGTGAGCCACTTAGAAAACAAGGCGCCTGTGGGGCTCTGTTCAGACTGACGCTTGAATGGTATGGATATACTTTCGTTGCCAAAGGGACTGTGACGGCATTCGAGGCTAAGTTGAAGCACGAAGGGTTGGTCTACCAACACCTGAACGAAGTTCAAGGAGAGCTTATACCAGTCTACCTTGGGAACATCTCTCTCGTCCGCCACTACTTTCTTGACGTTGGAGTCCGGATAGTTCACATACTGCTAATGTCATGGGCAGGCGAGCAGGCACGCAAAGATTTATTGTTAGCCATGGGACGGGATTTGGCTGCGGAAACAAACGGGGCAGTTGCAAAGATGTTAGATTGCGGAGTAGAGCATCGTGATGTGCGACCGCCGAATATTCTATGGAATTCTGAAGGTCGAAAGGTGATGCTGGTGGATTTTGAGCGTTCAGAGATCTTGAAGCAGATGCCGATTCTCCAGGAGATATCGCCTAATCGGAAGCGGAAGCATCTCGCCGATACAGCATCGTGTAGTAGCCAACATCACCACCAGCGTTTTATTAGTGCTATTACATGACCGTATTGGCTCGTGTGCAAGCAATATTTCCCACATAGAAAGAATTCATGAAAGTTGATTAGTCACTACTCCTGTGGCCTTCTAAGTGCATTAATGTGATAGCGTACCATGCGTGACTCACCGGTCCCAGCATTAGCCGTGGAAAATGCAGGGCATATATTCTCCAGATATCCTCTTTGATCTAGCGCAGAAGAGCCAATTCGATGCTCTGTTTCAGGACTAACCAAATAAATTCACCCCAGGTCACGATGATGTACAGAAGTCCCGATAACAGATGAGCTGCAAAGAATTCTGATAAAACTCATTCTATCGATACTAGGAAGCCTGATCGGCGCCGTCCCTTTTGCCCCGGATAATCCACTCCTCAATGCAAGTACGAGTATCCTTCTGTCATTCAAAAAAGGAAACCGACATCAAGCTTCCCGAGCCTCGTGGAAGCAAGGGGACGCGCAAATTGCCCTTCCGCTATGCATATAATACGGGGGCGTGCAGCTCACAATGGAATTGACCCGATCACTCGAGCGCGCCCTTGAACAATAAAAATTCGTTTGTAACCTGAAATGGGAATCCCTCATACGAACTCCTCCCCTGGCTTCTTGCAGCTGAATGTGATGTCAAAGTGAGGCGAAGAAAGTACGAGAACTTTATTTCCAGTTACAAGTATAAAGAACTCGAGTGAAGTGCGCGTAAGCATCTCAGTTTGTTGAGAACTATGCCTCGAGTAACCGTATTGTTACTGCTGTTGTTCTCGGGCCTGTTGATGAGCTTGTTGCTATTGTTGAGCCTGCTGTTGAGCCTTTTGCTGGGCTTATTGAGTCAAACAGACTGGACAGACGAATACAGCGACGATAGAACCCATCTCCCCTCCAGGACCTATCTCACCGTGCAAGATAAACAAGATCAACGTTCTGTCGAAAATGTCGTCCCTCAAACCCACAACAGCGACTTCCAAGAAGAATGGATCGGCATCAGAGGGCAGCCACTTGACAAGCGCTAATCATTCCATGGATGAGGAGGCAAAGAGACTTCGAGTCGAGCATATGAATCTTCTCAAGAGGACTCCGGAACACCATGAACGACACGAGGCAACCACAGCCCCGATATTCGCCATCTCTGTACTCGAGCAGTTCAAACAAACTTCGACCAAAGATGAGGCACCTCCATTTCCCCAGCACGGACTCCTTGCAGGTCGAACCGACCTCTTACGAGACGATGATGGAAAATGCGAAATCAACGGAGAGAAGGACCCAAGGCTGTTTTTCAACATCGCATCACCATCAAGCACATTTATCTGCGGATCTCAAGGATCGGGTAAGAGCCACACCCTATCCTGTCTGCTCGAAAACTGCTTGACCGCCTCCGATGCCAGCAAATTGCCGCATCCACTCACTGGACTGGTTTTTCACTACGACACCTTTATATCTGATGATGGTGGCTCGCCATGTGAGGCTGCGTTTTTATCATCCAACGCCGGCATCAAGGTGAGAGTGCTGTGTGCACCCACGAACCTTAGGACCATCAAAGCAAGTAGCCACGTTCAAATGAAAGATTGTTCCACGGGCTGACATTACTTTAAGACAACTTATAGCCGTCTGCAAAACGTCAAGGTCGAGCCTTTGGAAATAAACCAAAGCAATTTGAACACCAAACGCATGCTCGATCTCATGGCAGTGAAGCAAGATGATGGTCCAATGCCACTCTATCTCCATACCATCTACCGAATACTTCGGGAGATGCGTAGGGAACAGCAGAACTCGGGCGGTCTGTTCAATTATGGCCTTTTCAAACAAAAAGTGGCCGAAACAGCCATGACACCAGCGCAGCTTGGGCCATTACAACAGCGTCTCGATACACTTGAGAGTTTTATGCCAGACGCACAAACAAGGAATTTAGGAAATAAAAAAGGCAACAGTGTACTTGTCAACAGCGGGAATGATTGGACTTCGGAAGTAGGCGCCATCTCCCCCACTGAGGAACGGAACTGACCAAACTACAGCCGGGCTGCCTCACAATAGTCGACCTCTCTTGCCCTTGTGTGACCCCCGAGGGCGCTTGTAGTTTGTTCAATATTTGCCTAAGCATCTTTCTAGAACAAACTGCGAGGATCGGCCGGGTAATCGCTTTGGACGAGGCCCATAAGGTATGTTTTTTCTCGCGTGGTATGCTCGAAGACCGCATTCTTAACATCCTTCAAGTACATGAATGCTTCCGCCGAAGCATTGACACTCACCGAAACCCTTCTGGCGACCATTCGTCTCCAACGGCATCTCGGCGCGCGTATTATAATTTCGACCCAGGAGCCCACGATATCTCCAGCATTGTTGGATTTGTCTTCCGTAACTGTCGTACATCGGTTCACATCTCCCGAATGGCTTCGCGCTCTCGAGACACATCTAGCTGGGGCGGCATCGTACGCAGTCGACGACGACGACGAATTGGGTGATAAGAAGTCGAAGAGCCTTTCGAAGCAGATTTTCACGGATATTGTGAGGTTGAGAGTCGGTGAGGCATTGTTGTTTTCGCCCAGTGCTGTGACAGGTCTACAGGCAGACGAGCAGAGAGTTCAGAGACTGAAGCGACTTGGGGCTGGATATTTGAAGATTCGGGTGCGAGCGAGATTGACAACGGATGGAGGAAAGAGTATCATGGCGGAATGATGTACTTGTTGTTCCAGTTGAGGAGGGCACTTGGGGCTAGAGTGGCTGGGTAGCTCAGTTCCAACGTGACTCCGCATCCGATTCCGGTCCGGTCTCCGAATTTCCTTGTAGTTGAATAACTTTAATCAGATATAAACTTCTATTAAGTACTTACAACTTTATTTCCCATAATGTAATCAATTTTTTAAACAAAATTCTTCATACAATATCCTTTAAGGTAGGGTAGGTATCCAAATCCCAGAACAACTCACCTAAGCCAGAGCCGAGGTCTAACCGCAAATAAATCCGACACCTCAAGAATTTCGACATATCGTCAGCTAAACAATCGTCATGAATGTACGACTTCGACCCTCGAGCTGGGCTCGCAAGGCTACACTTGTAGCACACACCACCAAACGTGGAAAATTGAGTCACTCTACTCAAGAAAGAACATCAACAATCAAACGCCTCAAGCTAGATACGCCTCCGCCATCGTCTGTACATCCTGGTCTACACCACTCATACGAGGTAGATGGCGAAATTCAAGGCATCATACGACCACCCGCCCCTCAGTTCCAAGCATAGAAGGAAGTGAGAATGCTGTTCATCTTTCCATGAGAGCAGTACTAAACTACTCGCTCAGAAAGAAAACTGTCTTCGTAAAGAATGTATCAACGGTGACACGATGCAAAGTTCCATGAGTCCACCATTTACCATTCCTATCAAGTTTGTCACTAAAAGTCATCTAGATCCCAGGCTAGCTGCATTTTCCTTGTCCTATGCTGTATGGATAGTTTCGAGTATATAGTGAATTGCGTGTTCTGTTGATCTTCGTTTTCGTCAACTAATGTAGTCTAGGAGCAGGCTATATTCTTCAACGCAGTAACTGATTCTGTTTGCAAGTATTGATTCCAGGGCTTTGCCGACTGTGTATAGGAGAGCAATTGGTCTACATGATTTCGCGTTTTGGTATGATTCCTTCCCCTCCTTCCTAATTACTAACAAATCCTTAAAAATGCTCGTCACAACTTGAACTTGAATCGACGGCAGGAGGTGGGCGGTGGGCGGTGGGCGATTGGATTGATTGATTGATTTATTCATACTCGGTTCCAGCCGCCCGCCGTAGGGCGGCTATGCCGGGGTGGTCCAGCTTCGGCGCAGCTGCCGAAGTACGCTTACCGCATTTGGCAAGCGTACTTCACTTCATCACTATACAGTGACCAGCAGCCTCCTCCACTAGACGGTCTGGCTTCTATCTACAACTATATACATAGTATAAAAGAAGTGCTTTACTTGATCTTTTTAGAGTATATCAGGTTCCTTAGCTGCCGCTTCTGCTAGCTATCTCATGTCCTTATACCTTCAGTCTCCCCCCAGCGTTCCGCTTCGTCTTTCTACACTGTACTACAACTCCTAAATTGCCTAAGGAGTTGCGTCTGTTCTATAAATCTTATTACCTTTGTGGCTGTTTTTAACTCGTTCAAGATTGCCTTCAGGTCTAACCACCTCCCCTTAAATTCCCTCAGTCATAGGTCTTTAAATTTTCAACATCTTAATATAATATGTCCTATAGTTTGTCGTCCCTCTCCGCATTTATATCCTAGATCGTCATACCCAGGTACATTTCTCTTCTAAAGAAAATCTTTTAATCCGATCTTTTCTATACGTATCTGGATTAGTAGAGAGCTTTACTACTTCTTTAGTCTCTAGTAGAGACGTAGGATCTTATATGTTAGCTTCTAAGTATATTTATATATGGTTTTCCCTCTTAGTTCTAGATCCCACTTATATACCTACTCGGCTCTTATCTGCCTTGTAATCCACGTCTTTAGAGTTGCTTATAGGTGGTAAGTCTTAGGTTAAGCGACGTTTAGGTTTCTCTAATTCCTCTCTAGTTGTGATTTTACTATAATCTTAGCCGCCTTATCTACTGCTTCATTTCCCCAGATGCCTATATAGGCTAGTATCTATCTTATCTCAACCTAGGTTTTATAGTCCTTCTATAGCTTATCTATCAGGGGTACTATCTCTATAGCTATATACGTATTAGATCTACTAGCTAGGTGTTGAAATGTCCTAATAGCCGCTTGATTGTCTGTGAAGATAACTACTTTATTTCTTTTGTTTCTACTCTCTTAGTCCTAGACTACGATCTGTAGAGCTAGCTTAATTCCTTGAAGTTCTATAGCGTATACCGTTGACGTTTCGCTATTTCCCATATACGCCATCCTTGTATATCTAGTCAGGGGTGATATTATAGTAGCCTCTATATGATTATCTATGCCGCTTCCATCGGTATAGATAAAGATACTATTTAAGAGATGCTTTAAGAAGTTCTTATATTATATCTTTGCTATTTCTACGTCTAGTGTAATAGATATACTTAGTCCTCGCTACTACGGTAGTATAATATATAGTGGGATTGTCTCTTACTCTATGATTAATATACCTTAACGTAGGTATAAACGTCTATAAATGTGTCTTAGTAGACTTTTGTATAGTACCTAGCTCCTTTGATTTGAATTGTCAGAACGGAACCCTTCTAGGGCTGGTATCTTATCTATAGCAAGGATTCTTCTAATTATCTCGGTGCTAGTCTTCTAGATCTACTGTTCTATAGGGAGGAGATAGAGCTCTACGTCGAGGGCTGGACCTGATGTTGCTTTGTACGCCCCTTCTATTGTTCTAGCCGCTTTTACTTAAAGTCTTTTAAGAGAATTAATTGTTTCTATAGTATAACCTTCTCTACGTTCCTATACGACTGACTATATAGAACAGCCGTATATCATCTACGGGATAACTACTGCCTGATAGATCCTTCTAAGTTCGGTAATTCCTATTCCTTATATAGAGCCGGCTAGACTAGCTAACGTACCGATAGAATTCGATACTTTTATTCCGATATCTTAGATATATTATTTCCAGTTTAATACTATGTCGAGTATAATGCCTAGGTATCTACAACTTGGTTAAGGGTAGACTTCTATCTAGTCTACTTATATTTTACAGTCTATGTCTATGTTTAGTACTTACCGCTTTCTTATATAGTAAGTGAGTTGGAATTTGCTTAGGGCGAACACTAATACATGTCTCTTTACCTATATTATAGCCTATTCTATTATCCTTTCCAGGCTTTTACATGTCTCTTCTATTAAGCTTCTCTACTGTAAGATTGCGATATTATCGATATATCTTATTATAAGGGTATTGTTTTCTTAATTACAGATGTCGATTAGATCGGCATTGTAGTATAGGTATAGTATCGGCGAGAGTGGTGATACTTAAGGGATGCTCGTTGTTATTTAGTAGGTGTCTGATTTAAATGCGTTAAAGGTTATGGTTGTGTTCCGGTCTGTTAAGAAGCTGGCTATCTATCTAACTGTTCTCTCGTCTATTCTACGCTTACGTAGGTTATAAAGCAGCCTCGTATGTGAAACGTTATCAAAAGCCCCTGAGACGTCGAGTAGGAGAAGGCTTGCTACATATAGCTTAGGTGAATTCTAAGCTGTATAAATCTTTTCGATAATAGTATAGACAGCGTGCTCTGTTGATCTCCTCTTCTGTCCTCCTATGTGAGTGCTTAGAAGTAGTTGGTATACCTCTGTTACGTAACTGATTCTCTTCGTAATAATAGCGTCTATGATCTTGCCTATTGTATTTATCAATGTAATTGGTCGATATGCCTTAGGTATAGTGTAGTCGTCTTTGCTAGGCTTACGGAGGACAATCGTTATAGACTGCTGGAAATGTATTAGGTAGTATTCTAGGCGAAGACTCTAGTTAAATATCCTTGTAAGGTGTGGGGCTATTTAGGTAGCAGTGATGTAAAGGATTCGGTTTATTATGCTATCTGGTCCTGCGGCTTTCATTAGAGGCGTTGCAGTGATTATCTGAAGTACCTCTTTCTCTGTAATATCTAGGAATAGAATATGATCTTAGTATATAGTCTCGTTTATATCCTATAAATCAGGTTCTAGTAGGGCTAGGAAGAAGGTTGTCTTAAGAAGTTGTGCTTTTTCTTATGCTTCTTTACACTTAACGTACGTTATAGGATCTTTAAGTGTTAGGGTTGTTACTGCTGCTCTTATCTCGCTTCGATTTCTAGCCTACTTTGCTAGTTTCTATATGCTCTCTAGGCTTTCTATAGCGCTTTCTATCTACTTTCTAAATCCTTGATATAGAGATCTACGTATTACTCTTCCCTTTTAGTTACGGGCTATTCAGTAGGCCTCCTAGCTCTCCTCCGTGTATAATCGGCTGTTCTAACGTTTTAACCTTCTAACTTATGCTTGTATCTCTTTATATTCTATCGTCTAACCAGCTCTCGCTCTTAGGGACTACTTTTTCAGGGGTGTAGCGTGATTAATAGCTGATTATATAGCAGTTATTACTTTATCTATATATCTGTCTAACGCGGTCTAGGTTTTAGGGGAACGTTGTATAGGTAGCTCTTTTGATAGTCTTTTCCAGAGCTCTTTCTTATCGGTGTTAGACTAGTCTCGTATCTCTCTCTATAGTCGGTTTATTATTCTAAGGTCTAGATAAGTTGTAATTAGAAGATAGTCGGAGTTATAATCTATCCTCTCGTCTATTATATAAGTAATAACTTTGTCTACGAGATCTTATATACTATAATAGAGGTTAATACAAGTTTATGCGTTTTTATCGTTATAAGTAATTATATTTGCTAGTAGGATACTACTAAGCTGAAATTCGTCGATGATGTCGATTAGATCGTCGGATTCTAGGTCTCTTTCTCGTATTACTGGTCCGCCCTAGAGTTCGTAATATAGGTTAAAATCTCCTAGAATAACCTGTTCTTCGCCTTAGTATATTAATAGTACTACTTAAAGTTATAGTAGGCAGCTTATCCTATGTTCTATTCTTCTTAGGGGATTGTATATATTATATATTATAATCTTTGTTGTTTTATCTATAGATTTATTCGTTATAGTAATTTCTAGTGTAATTAGGTCTCGGGTATATTCTGTGAATATCTATTTATATAAGCTAATCTTCTTGTTAATAAAGAAGTATACCCTTGCTAGCGCTTCTCTGCTATCTCTAGGGAAGCATAGTTGAAAGATGTATAGGATTAGGTTATAAGTAGTCGGAGAAAAGGGGTTCCTCTACAGCTCTTAGAGAGCTAGGTGTAACGAAACTCAAACGAACTAAACAAAGATGACTAAGTCTCGAAGGTTGGTATGCAGGTAAGAAGTATGAATGCGCCGGGTTGTTCACTTGGAAGTGAACTCGTTACTTGTATCAAAGATGTTAAACAAGATGATAAGATTGATAACTAAAGTTGAGCACAAAGCTCCTATCTAGATGGCAGACGTGCCAGTATATATAGAACCCTTCGTGCCACCTGGATCCCTATACAAGCCTGGATCCCTGGATCCCTTTGGATCCCCCAAGGGATCCAACGGGATCCATCACGTGACCTCCAACAGTTATCCAACAGTGAGATCCTAGAATACCTAAATGCCTTCGCATTACTGATTCCCTCTTGTGCTACCTTCCATTTCCTGGATATCGTGCCTTGTCCTGTCAGAGCGCCGTCTGGACTACTTACCACGCATAACGTGATTCGTGACACTATCCCCTTCTTAGCCTAGCGTGTCCTCACGCTTAAGTACAAGCTAAGGAACTCGGTCAAGGTGCCAGCGGCATCCTTTCCTTTCCATTATGTCCCACCTCGCACGGAAGAAGAAAGAAGAACGTATGCTTCTTGCAAAAAGTATTGAAATGGTTCATAACGAAATATCACCATGCTCTCGCTGCGCTTCTCAAAAGCGCAGATGTTTCATGGATTCCTCCCAATCTTCTCGATGTTCCGAATGCGTTCGGTCGAAGCTAAAATGCGACGGCACCGATGATGCTTGGGAGAAGAACGTTCCCCGCGCCAGCGACTGGGCCTCCATCGAAAAACAAGAGGAGAAGCTGGAGAGAGAGGAGGAGGAGGCGATGGCGAGGATTCTGCGGTTGCGAAAGCAGAAGGCCTTTCTAAAAGAAAGGCGGCGTGAAATGTCCCGTCGAGGTCTTCGTTTTCTTGACGAACTCGACGCTGCCGAGGAGGCAGAAAAGAAAGAGAAAGAGGAGAAAGAGAGAAAGGAAAAAGAACAGCGAGAGGCGGAGGTTGCCCGCCTGGCGGCCCCGCCTATTCCTGTCGGTTCCCAATCCGAGATGGGTCTCGACCCAGCCTTCCTCGAAGCCTTTCCTTCAGACCACGAGATGTGGGTAAACTTGGGTTTTGTTGGTGGAACTCCTGAAGTTCCGCCAGGCAACGGTTAAGGTTGCTTTTTAGTTCCTAAGTGTTTTCCGAGTGTGGGTAATCCAACCACTTGATCAAATACTTAACTTGTCCTCTAACAAGTTTACAGTCAAGAATCCTCTCGACTTCGTATTCGGCGTTTAGGTTTACCGGTTGAATTTCTGTGAGTAGAGCTGGTGGTGCTCCCGGTGGTGCTGGTTCGAGTAAGGATATATAGAATACTAGGTGGATGTTCATTGTCTTTGGTAATGCCAATTCATAATTTAAAGGTCCCTTGACACGTTTGATTTTAAATAGTCTAAGTTTTTTATAATCTAGTTTATTACTTGGTCTTTTCGTATCAATGTTTTTCCGTACTAAGTAGACTTTATCCCCCTCTTTTAGCGTTGGCTCCTGACTACGTCGTTTATTGTAGTAGTGCGTATTTCTTTCAGCTACAAACTGCAAGTCCTCTACAAGTTCCTTATGTAGACTTTTGATTTTCGAGACTTGAATACGAGCAAGTTGGTTATCGATGGTCGTGGACAGCGGTTCTCGATACGCTAACAATTCATACCCAAAATTGGCGTAGAATGGCGTAACAAGTGTTGTTTCCGTTACTGAACTGTTGTAAGCGAACTGTGCTAAGGGCAGCAGTTCTACCCAGTTGTCTTACTGGTAGTTCACATAACAACGAAGGTATGTTTCAACTACTTGATTCATCCGTTCGTTTCCTCTATTTATTTAAGGGTGGAAAGCTGTAGAAAGCTTTCTTTTTACACCTAATTGTTCTGTAAGAGCGATCTAGAATTTCGAGGTGAAGAGCTTATCTCTATCCGAGAGTATTTCTTCCGGTAGTCCATGTCTTGAGACTACTTCCCTAAGGAATGCGAATGCCAATTCCTCAGCTGTACTTAACTCCATATATGCTATGAGAATCATATACTTTGTAAGTCGTTCTATGATAACCAGGATTGCGTTATATTCAACTTCTGTTATCGGATCTTTAGATTTCGGTAATTTGACGATAAAATCTATAGATATTGATTTCTAAGGTATCTGTGGTATTAGAGTAGTATTTATCTGTCTATAAGGAGCATGGCGGGAAGCCTTGTTCCTAGTACAGGTATTATATTCCGCTATCACTTCCTTGACTATTGCAGATAACCGATCAATATAGTAGTGTTGTCTTATCCTCTAGAGGGTTCTTCGAATTCCTTGGTAACCGTGAGCGGGCGCAGCATAGTATTCTTATATAAATTCTTTTACGTATAAACTGGGAACCTATAGTTTCCCTTTCACGTACTAATTGTAACCTTCGTATATGTTCTGAATTTTATCCATCTATATGTCGTTTGTCGCTACTATCTCGTGCACCGTAGGTACTAAGTCTCTATTCTCAAGAGTTTTCAAGATTGTAATCTTTTTATACTCTTTATTTCTCTCATATCCGGGTTTTCGGCTGAGAGCATCAGCTCGAGCATTCGACGTTCCCTTTATATATCGGATAACGATGTCGAATCCTCCTAATATCTCTAACTATCTAGCTAATCGCCTTGTCGTAAGTTCCTTAGTAGTCGTAAATGTCCTAAGGTTCTCGTGGTTGAATAAAACTGTAACTAGGTGTTTTACTAGCTACAAATAAATTCTCTAGTATTCTAAAGCTAATACTATAGTAAGCAATTCTTTGTCGAAAATGCTATAGTTTTATTATACTAGGTCAAATGTCTTAGAATAATATGTAATAGGTATAAGTTTTCCTTTATTATTTGGCTATAGGTGAACCGCACCTACTGCTGTGTCCGAAGCGTCTGTTTCGATTATGCTAGGTTTATCTATATCGAAATCGTGTAGAATAGGTTTTTCTATAAACTTTGCTTTAATTTTCTGAAAAGCATCCTCCGCCTGTTTATTCTATATGAATCTAACAGCTTTCTTAACTAGTCCTGACATTGGTTTAGCAATCTTTACATAGTCTCGAATAAACAGACGGCAAAAGTTTATAAATCTAAGGAAGGACTGTACGTCTTTTACATTTTCTGGTGACTTCTAGTTTAAGACGTCCTAGATTTTTACTAGATCTATCTCTATTTTTCCTAGGCTAAATACCCATCCTAGGAAAAGGGTCCGAGTTACTCTGAACTCGTATTTCGAGAGTTTTAACCGAGAGTTTACTTTTATAAGTCGTTGTAAAACTTCTTTAACGTATCCCTTATGTTCCTCTTCTTTTTCTAAGAAGATTAGGATGTCATCTAAGTAATAAATTACTATTACCCTTAGAAGATCTCCTAAAATGTTATTGTTTTATCTCTAACATATAGCCGGTGTGTTACAAAGTCTAAAAGGCATGACTATGTATTTATAAAAGCCCGATGGTAAGGTAAATACTGTCTTCTATTCATCCCCGACTTTTATTTATATAAGTCTATAGACGTTTCGTTGATCCAATTTCGTAAATCGTACTACCTTACCTAACTTATCCTATAAGTATTAGCTAGGTAGCAGTAGATAAGCGTCCTTAACCGTGGCGTAATTTACTTCTTAGTAATCAACATATACTCTTCCGTCTAGATTGTCTTTCTTTTTAACGATAAGTATGTTTAAGGTAATTAGCAACTTAGATTTTCTAATATGTCCCTTCTTAATGCCTTCCTTTATATAACTTTCTATTCTCTATAGGCTTTTCCAGTTATACAACCGAAGCTTCTGCTTCGAGAGGTGATAACCCTCTTTCAATTTAATCTTATAATCCTATAGGCGATGTTTCAGCAAGGCTCGCAAGTCTTCCAGGTTTTCGAACAAAGCCTCAAATTCTCTGTACTACACAGGTATTTCGTTATCAGCTGTCCTGCTAACCTGTAGAGGACCCTAGGCTAGGTGTTCTAGCGTCTTAGAAGAGGTGGCGCTAACCTCGTTCCAGCCTTGTAGTTACAATTACAAACCTACGCAATTATATTGACTGAAGGTCATTGTTTAAGCCTTCTAATCAATGTCCGGATTATGTTCCCTAATCCATAGTATACCTAGTATCGCTTCCTTACTTCCTATTTCAACAATATCGAATTGTATGTCTAAGCGGTGTCCTTTGATAGTGATACTTGTTAGAATAGTTTACTGATCAATAATTCCATCCTAGTATGCAACGTCTGTTCCGTTAACCACTCCTAGGCGGTATAGCTTCATACCTTTAATCAGGATGTTCAGCTTCTTCTAAGCTGCTAGGGAAAGAAAATTGCTCGTTGCTCCTGAATTAATCAAGACTCGGAGTTCCTTTCCTCTTATCTTCGCTGTTACTATAAGTTGATTTTCTCTAGAGGTAGTGTTTAATTCTCTAATTGTCGGTTAGTAGAGCTCTCTCTATACTAACTCCGTTTCTTAGTCTATGTTATATTCGTTTATCTCCTAGAAGATTATACTAAATAACTTCTTACTTCGTAATTCCTAAAATATTACTCCGACTTTTTCGACTAAAGCAACCACAGTATACTAGCTTCCCATTTCTAGTATAGCTTCCCTGTCATCAGGTAGCGTACCTAAAAAACTGGGTTTAGAGCGTCCTATAAAGTCGTTAGGACCCTACTATTGCCATTCGCTGGTTTCTTCCTATAGATCTACGACCATCTAAATGTCTCCTATCCTAGGCGTACTAGATAGTTCGCTGGATACTAGTTGTTCTAGTCTAGGTTCTTTAAATTCAATGGTTTCCCTTCTAGTAACGAGGCTTACCAAAGTTATTCTATCCCTTTCATTCTGAACTATTTTGTAGGTAGTTAAAATAGTGGGGTTAATTCCTTAAGTAGAATGTAGGCTCTAGAAATCAGGTTTCTGGTTTTCTATACATACTCATCTATTCCCTCTTTTAAAAGTTCTAATAAATGCCCATGTCTCGCCTTGTTTAGGCTTATGTATTCCTGGATCCACTTCTGATAAGTCGGATATTAATTCCGACGACTCTGACGAACTTGTCGATGGTGACGATTCGTATTCCACCTGAAGGGGCAATTCGTAATCCATTTCCAACCGTGTGTCGTAATATTCTTCAAGCAATAGATCCTTATTATCATCAGTGTCTTGCACCTTACTAACTTATAACTCAATTCCTTCGTTTAGCTACAAGTATACAGCGCCCGCCGTTGTATCTGCAGCGTCTGTTTCAATTTGCGTGCTATAACCTCTAGCCTCGAGTTCTTCGTCTGTGAGTTTGATTTTTTCCAGCAAAGCTACTTCTTTTTAGACAGTAGCATTAGCTTGTTTCCCTTTAGAGTCTTTCTTCTTACTGCACTCATTTGCTCTATGGCCAGGAAGACCATAGTTGTAACACAAGTTCTGCTCGCGTCGACGATTTCGCTCTTTCTAGGACAATCCTCCCTTCTGGGAGTTTTCTTTCTTAGATTCCTTTCCTAGAACCTATGATTTCCGAGTAGTATCGATTTCTATAGGATCTCTACAATCTTTTCGTCTACCCTTTCTATGTCGATGACTATAACTTCCTTTCTTCTCCAGATTTCTTTTATAGATACGGTTGTCGATCCTAATTACATTATTCGTCAATTCATTCAATATGTCCGGAAAATCCTCTCATACGATTTCATCCTTCACGTTGTCCTTAAGTCTACGATAAAATTGTTCACGTAATACTTCATCGTTCTATCCCATTCGTATAGAGTACTGTTAAAATTGTAAGGTGTACTTGGCGGCTGACCCCTTCTGCTTAAGTGCATACAAAGCTCTAACTGCTTTTTTCTTTATATCAACATCCTTGAAAGCCTGGTTAATTCCTTCCCTAAATCCTCGAACATTCCTGAACAAATCCCTCGTTTTCTTAGACATCTGAAGAGAGACTTTTCCATTAGCTGTCTTGTTCATCCAGTAATCCTCCAGGTGCGGTTCTAACCAGTTATAGGCTGCCCCTTCAAGACGGGTAGACAACCATATAACCTGGTCAGTTTCACTTAGAAACTAGGCATGATAAAAACTCAAGTAGAGGGAAGCTTTCATCAAGAATTCAGCTAGCTTCTCGGGCGAGCCATCGAACAGCTTTGGAAGAGGAAGTTTCACTTCCTCTCGAAGAGTAGTGACTGGTGCAACTAGTGCAACTAGGGGGTCCGCAGCTGGCCTTAGTAGGGCGGTTCTCGGAGTAGAAGAGGTTGCCGACATGGTAGCGATCTTACTTCTAATGCGGTGCTCAAAGTGTAACGAAACTCAAACGAACTAAACAAAGATGACTAAGTCTCGAAGGTTAGTATGCAGGTAAGAAGTATGAATGCGCCGGGTTGTTCACTTGGAAGTGAACTCGTTACTTGTATCAAAGATGTCAAACAAGATGATAAGATTGATAACTAAAGTTGAGCACAAAGCTCCTATCTAGATGGCAGACGTGCCAGTATATATAGAACCCTTCGTGCCACCTGGATCCCCATACAAGCCTGGATCCCTGGATCCCTTTGGATCCCCCAAGGGATCCAACGGGATCCATCACGTAACCTCCAACAGTTATCCAACAGTGAGATCCTAGAATACCTAAATGCCTTCGCATTACTGATTCCCTCTTGTGCTACCTTCCATTTCCTGGATATCGTGCCTTGTCCTGTCAGAGCGCCGTCTGGACTACTTACCACGCATAACGTGATTCGTGACACTAGGATATCGTATTCTTGAATCTTCAGGTCTCGTAATAGTAAGGCTATTACTACGTTCTTTAATTTCATAACGTTATACTGTAGTATTTTCAGGCTGCTTTTGTTATAACTTATAACTCCTTTATATTAAACTAGGAGCTAAGTATTAAGTTCGTTGTAATCGATTCCAGCGCTTGTCTTAAGAGCACGTGTAGTCTTCTTAACCTCTGACTACTCTCTCCTATGACGATATCCTCATTTTCGTCCTGTGTGCTATCTGGTGTGCTCTCTATATTAATTCTTTTCGGTGCTCTGCCCTTCGTCGGTGACTTGCTTCTAGTACTCTGCCTACCGGGGGTAGGAAAATATACCGTAGGTATTATGCTGGCGGCAGTAGAGCTTGGTCGTCCTCTCTAACTTCTGTTTAGCTCTACTATTGCTGTGCTAAAAGTAAAGCTTTCGTTTGTCTGTTTTTGTCTTATAGTTAGGACAAAATAATATGGTTGTCGAGTATCATATACCGCCTTTACCTTCGCTAGTTTGACTTTCCTAACTGGGCATCGGTTATTCCACGCCTCATATGCTCCTTTATATATGGCGCATTTCCTAGCCACCGTCTTGTCGACCTTTGTCGAGCAATCTTTCGAGTTGTACGCCTCTGCGCAATAGCCACATGCTGTGTTCGCTTTACACTAGGTTCCGATGTGGCTATATCTTTGGCATTTATAGCATTGCTTTAGTCGGCATTGCCTATTATATCTCTCGTATTAAAACACCTCGCCTTACTAAATAAGGCCTTCATCAATAATCTTGTTCGCGTCTTCTAGGCTAGTAAACTCAACTATGATAGTTGAAGCTGTCTTCGTATATATAGCTCTGGATAGCCATCTAATATATTTAATGTCCGCGTTTAGAATAAATAGTCGGTTGTTATATAGTAGCTCTGCTTTGATCTCATCGAACTTCTCTATGTCTAGCGTGCTTGTTCTAATCCCGTATATAAGAACCCCGTATATAGGTAGTTGTATGTTTGTACCTCTCCCAATTCGATTGATCCAGTCGTTTGCGAATTGCTTTAGTACGTCTGCTTCGTTTTTGTTTAATGTTTTAATACTAAGGTCTCCGCTCTTCAATTAGTTAGCTGATGTGACATGTATCTGTTTAATATATTAGTTTTTACTCTGTTCAATCGCTTAATCAACGTAGCTCTGTAGGTTTCTAGGGTTTTTTACACGGAGACTTTCAATAGTGGATAGGTCTGTAATCTTTATAATAATCTCACGTTGTACTTGGATAAATGAAGATGTTTATATAGAAATTGTAATTAGCTTATTTAGTAGGACGGTATTACTACTTAATACCGACGTATATAAAGCCTTAGGGGATGGTGTAGTCTAGATAGCCTTCGCAATGTCATTTATTGCTTTCGCTATGTCGTTTGTCTCTTATATAAGTGCGGTGGTTGTTCTTCTCGATTCAGCGGCTTCTTTCACAGCTTGGTTAGTCTCCTAGCTAAGTATGACGGCTTGTTAGTATGTAACTGTGTTTTGTTAAACCCTTGTCGCTATAGATTGTACCGTTTCTGCCGTGGTTTCGAGGTTATTTTAGATGGTCGTAATAGCTTATATAATAGTTCTGACGTCTAGGGTACTTTGGAATTTGGCAATGAAGACGCTCATGGACGCGATCATGGTTCTAATTGAGGGCTTTAGCACCGGCTAGTCTCTATTGGACTCGATATGGGCAAGTGCTTTCCTAAGGTAGTCGCTGAGGTGTGTAGCATGCTCGCGGATGTCGTTGGGCTATGCTGCCGCTTGAGGCCACGGTGTCACCATGATGCCTATGTTACACTGGGCAATGTACACAGGCTCAGGCTTCTCAACTGACCAAAAGGAGGGCTGCTAGATGTGGTTTTCGTTGCTTAATTTCAAAAAATTTGTTCTCGCTGTTTGTGAAGTTTTTTTTCATTATATATCTATTTGAATGTAGGGAAAAGTGCGCGACTTGGTCATATGCGCAGCTTAGTGATAAACCACGTTATCCTTATTAGCTCATTTCCATGGTTTCCAACAAACCTACTAGCTTTCTTTTAG